>CM069861.1:28750241-28837741 GCA_036172795.1 Pelodytes ibericus | reverse complement strand
GCGACTGTCTGTGTGTGTGTGTGTATGTATGCGACTGTCTGTGTGTGTGTGTGTGTATGTATGCGACTGTCTGTGTGTGTGTGTGTGTATGTATGCGACTGTCTGTGTGTGTGTGTATGTATGCGACTGTCTGTGTGTGTGTGTGTGTATGTATGCGACTGTCTGTGTGTGTGTGTGTGTATGTATGCGACTGTCTGTGTGTGTGTGTGTGTATGTATGCGACTGTCTGTGTGTGTGTGTGTGTATGTATGCGACTGTCTGTGTGTGTGTGTGTGTGTATGTATGCGACTGTCTGTGTGTGTGTGTGTGTATGTATGCGACTGTCTGTGTGTGTGTGTGTGTATGTATGCGACTGTCTGTGTGTGTGTATGTATGCGACTGTCTGTGTGTGTGTGTGTGTATGTATGCGACTGTCTGTGTGTGTGTGTGTGTATGTATGCGACTGTCTGTGTGTGTGTGTGTGTGTATGTATGCGACTGTCTGTGTGTGTGTGTGTGTGTATGTATGCGACTGTCTGTGTGTGTGTGTGTGTGTATGTATGCGACTGTCTGTGTGTGTGTGTGTGTGTATGTATGCGACTGTCTGTGTGTGTGTGTGTGTGTATGTATGCGACTGTCTGTGTGTGTGTGTGTGTGTATGTATGCGACTGTCTCTGTGTGTGTGTGTATGTATGAATTGGACTGTCGCTCTGCGTGTTTGTGTGTGTGTATGTAACTGACCTTTCTCTGTGTGTGTGTGTGTGTGTGTGTGTGTGTGTGTGTATGTATTTGTTACTGTCTCTGTGTGTTATAACCTAATAAATACAAATAAAAATATATAGTGTAAAAAAAAAAGTGTGTTCAAGTCTGTATGTGTGTGTGTGTGTGTGTGTGTATTTGTTACTGTCTCTGTGTGTTATAACCTAATAAATACAAATAAAAATATATAGTGTGTAAAAAAAAAAAAGTGTGTTCAAGTCTGTGTGTGTGTGTGTGTATGTGACTGTCTCTGTGTGTATGTGTGTATGTATGTGACTGTCTGTGTGTATGTATGCTACTGGCTCTGTGTATGTGTGTGTGTATGAATTGGACTGTCGCTCTGCGTGTTTGTGTGTGTGTATGCAACTGACCTTTCTCTCTGTGTGTGTGTGTGTGTGTGTGTGTGTGTGTTTGCATGAATGTGCTGTTCTCTGGCTCCTAGATATTTGTGCTGGCTCCTAAAACTAAATTAAATTTGTCAAGCCCTGGATTAAGAAGATCCAACACATGTGATTTGCTTTTTTCAAACATTATAAAGATAACCATATTTCTCCTCCAGGTCTTCTATTTCCTGAATACTAATTTAATTGCATTTACGGTCACCATTTCAACAGAGTAGAACAGTTTTTACATGTGCTTGGTAATTAAACAATTCAGTGATAGCTTGTCTTTTAAATAGACTGTAGATATTTTAAAAAAAAAAGTGCCAATAAGTATTCAAAGTACTCTAAAGCGCAAAATGCAGCCCCCCAAATTCAGATCATACATCTTTGTGCACTAGGACTAGCACACAAGCGGTTTCTGAATTTCTTAAATTTCAGCTTTGCAAAGCTTAACACTTTTTAGAAAGATTGGGTCACAGGTGCTTGATCAATTCTGTGTTCATTATGAAGGCTCCAATTTTGGAGCATTTAACAGCTATCCTGATAATAGTGTCTAAACCCGGTCAGGGAGGTTTGACCGTTTAGGTCTTTGCAGCCACATTTGTAATTGTGATTTAGTTACTTCTAAGTGGCAATTATTTGTCAGACCTACATAACATGCACATAAATGTATCTCATCTTTACAATAACAAAAACATTGCACCCAAGAGCACTGCACAGAGAGAAGCTTGTGTCACATTCACCTGACCAAGTGTTAATTACCATACATCTCACCAGACCCCTATAATTTACTACGAGTAGAAGAAATAAACACCAGCTACAGCAAACCTCTCATCCTACCAAACCCACTGCCTGCTCCGCCAGCCAAATACTTATCAAGTCCACAAGATAATGAATGCTAGTTTGGCTTTTTTCCCCTTCGTTGGCATATGAAGATTAGTCAGGTGTGACCCAAGACTCAGAGAGGCATCATTTACATTTACCAACTTCACTGCACACAATCCATTATACAGTGCCTCTGTACCAAATACAGAAACACAATCTATATTCCTTTGATGCTAAACAAAACCTGTTTTCAATCAGGCAGAAGGGCTCTTCTGACTAACACTAGTTTGGAACAGTGTTTCTATGGAATTATGTTTAAATCAGCAGTCTAAAGACTGTAATGTCACAGAGTGCAGTGAGCAGCTCCAAGACATGTATGCATTTACATGCAGCACAGAACCCCTACCTGCTAGTGGACAAGCATCACTTCCCATCTGGAAAATCCACAGTGCAACAGGGTCCATAATCTAGGTAGTACAAAATCTACAGAAGAGCACCTTTATAGTACCATTTTGTGCTATGCCCATTAAGTTCAGGGTTTGTTCCAATAAATACCTTTTGTCAAAATCCCAATTGAATTTGAAAGGAAGTTTCATCAGTGGACATTCCTCTCTCTCATAAATCCCCAGCTTTGTGAAGCCTTTAGTGAATATGCGTCTCAAACTTGACCAATCTCAGGATCCTTTAGTTCAGGGTTGTCCAAACTTTTTTCAAAGAGTGCCAGATTTGATGAAGTGAACATGCGTGAGGGCCGACCATTTTGCCTGACATTCTTTGAACCATTAAAATTAAATGCAAATTAATTAACACACACACTTACACTATGCCACCCTCACACACACACATTATGCCACCCTCACACACTTACATTAAGACACCCTCACACACACACTTACACTATGCCACCCTCACACACACACTCTCTGCCAAAAAAAACACTTACACTATGCCATCCTCATATACAACACACATAGTATACATCGTGGGAGGTCATGTGACCTTTGTCACATGATTTCTGTCTTGCGTAGCTAAGGACACCAAATCCCGCGATTCACTGGGGCCACAACAGATAGATTTTGCCAAATTACCTGTAGGGCCGTATTAAATCGGGACAAGGGCCGCAATTGGCCCCCGGGCCGGACTTTGGACATGGCTGCTTTAGTTAGTTAGGCCTCTTAGAAGCTCTTAGCAACGGAATTAAGTGATTGAAAGATTTTCTGTTATAATGAATACTATTTAGTATTTCTCGACACACAATATCTAAATAATTATTTTGCTTTTAAAAAAGAAACCCAACATGCAATGTCCAGAAATTTACACAAGTCTATTGTTAAAGGGACTATCAACATAAACATTGCTTATACTGTGAATAGAGAATGAAAAAAATTAATATACACATTTTGTTAGCAGAATTACAAGCAAATGCACAAAATAAAAGAAAAATATGTTTTAAATGTGCTTGTATTGTCTCTGGTTTATGATATCAGCTGTGGCTTAAAATGCAAATGATCTAATTTTCCAGGAGAAATATATCATTTGAATTTCTAGCCACAAGGTGATGTCATAAGCAGGAGACACCACAGAGCCATTTGCAACATCTCGTGTGATGCACTGACATGCAAATCTTCTAACATATTGATCATTTTTGTCTCTACATTCACAGTTTAAGCAATGTTCAAGTTGACAGGGTCTCTTTAAGAAATGCAACCAAATGTTAGCCTTTACATTGTACATCTCCACATCTTGTAGTAAGAATTTGAAAATTATAACGAGGAACAATAATTTAAAAAAATAATGGCCAACATACACTAAACTGCACTTTAATTTATTTAGTGCCAGTACAGCCAAATCAATGCAAATAAAATCACTTTTACTGTGATGTAAGGCAGGGCTCAACAAATAACGGGCGCTAGGTCGCCATGGCAACTAGACTATGGCTCATGGCAGAATCTATGAACACAGTGCTGTCCCAGTCCCACACTCTGCTGCTCATTACCTACCGATCAGATAACGAGCAGAGTGTGGGAGAAGCAGCACAGAGCAGAGCCGGCAGATTAGATCCTCCCCCGGCTTCCTGTTCCTGCTGCTCACCCGGCAGCAGCTGTAGAAGTGAGATGCGTGTGAGGAGTGATGGGAAAGCCTTCTACTGCTGCCTCAAAATGGAGTGAGAACTTCAAGCTGCCCTGTCCTGCAGTGATGTAGGGTCCGTCTCCAACTCCACAGTGCCAGTCTAGTATGTAAAAAGTGTGTGTAACAGCATGTGTGAATGTGTGTTAGCATGTATGTTTGGATTCAGCACCTTTTTTTACGAATGTATCAGAATATCTGTGTGACAGCATGTGCTAGTGTGTATGTATATATTTGTGACAGGTGTGTGTGTGGTGTATATGTGAAGTGGGTTGGTGTGTGTGTGTGTGGTGTATATGTGAAGTGGGTTGGTGTGTGTGTGTGTGGTGTATATGTGAAGTGGGTTGGTGTGTGTGTGTGGTGTATATGTGAAGTGGGTTGGGGTGGGGGTGTGTGTGTGTGTGGTGTATATGTGAAGTGGGTTGGGGTGTGTGTGTGTGTGGTGTATATGTGAAGTGGGTTGGGGTGGGGGTGTGTATGTGTGTGTGGTGTATATGTGAAGTGGGTGGGGGTGTGTGGGTGTGTGGTGTATATGTGAAGTGGGTGGATGTGATGTGTATATGTGAAGTGGGTGGATGTGATGTGTATATGTGAAGTGGGTGGATGTGATGTGTATATGTGAAGTGGGTGGATGTGATGTGTATATGTGAAGTGGGTGGGTGTGTGTGTGGTGTATATGTGAAGTGGGTGGGTGTGTGGTGTATATGTGAAGTGGGTGGGTGGGTGTGTGTGTGGTGTATATGTGAAGTGGGTGTGTGTGTGTGTGGTGTATATGTGAAGTGGGTGTGTGTGTGGTGTATATGTGAAGTGGGTGTGTGTTTGTGTGTGGTGTATATGTGAAGTGGGTTGGGGTGGGGGTGTGTATGTGTGTGTGGTGTATATGTGAAGTGGGTGGGGGTGTGTGGGTGTGTGGTGTATATGTGAAGTGGGTGGGGGTGTGTGGTGTATATGTGAAGTGGGTGTGTGTGTGGTGTATATGTGAAGTGGGTGTGTGTGTGTGGTGTATATGTGAAGTGGGTGGGTGTGTGTGGTGTATATGTGAAGTGGGTGGGTGTGTGTGGTGTATATGTGAAGTGGGTGGGTGTGTGTGTGGTGTATATGTGAAGTGGGTGGGTGTGTGTGTGGTGTATATGTGAAGTGGGTGGGTGTGTGTGTGGTGTATATGTGAAGTGGGTGGGTGTGTGTGTGGTGTATATGTGAAGTGGGTGGGTGTGTGTGTGGTGTATATGTGAAGTGGGTGGGTGTGTGTGTGGTGTATATGTGAAGTGGGTGGGTGTGTGTGTGGTGTATATGTGAAGTGGGTGGGTGTGTGTGTGGTGTATATGTGAAGTGGGTTGGTGTGTGTGGTGTATATGTGAAGTGGGTTGGTGTGTGTGGTGTATATGTGAAGTGGGTTGGTGTGTGTGGTGTATATGTGAAGTGGGTTGGTGTGTGTGGTGTATATGTGAAGTGGGTTGGTGTGTGTGTGTGTGGTGTATATGTGAAGTGGGTTGGTGTGTGTGTGTGTGTGGTGTATATGTGAAGTGGGTTGGTGTGTGTGTGTGTGTGTGGTGTATATGTGAAGTGGGTTGGTGTGTGTGTGTGGTGTATATGTGAAGTGGGTTGGTGTGTGTGTGTGGTGTATATGTGAAGTGGGTTGGTGTGTGTGTGTGTGTGGTGTATATGTGAAGTGGGTTGGTGTGTGTGTGTGGTGTATATGTGAAGTGGGTTGGTGTGTGTGTGTGGTGTATATGTGAAGTGGGTTGGTGTGTGTGTGTGGTGTATATGTGAAGTGGGTTGGTGTGTGTGTGTGGTGTATATGTGAAGTGGGTTGGTGTGTGTGTGTGGTGTATATGTGAAGTGGGTTGGTGTGTGTGTGTGTGTGTGTGTGTGTGTGTGTGTGTGTGTGTGTGTGTGTGTGTGTGTGTGTGTGTGTGTGGTGTATATGTGAAGTGGGTTGGTGTGTGTGTGTGTGTGTGTGTTGTATATGTGAAGTGGGTTGGTGTGTGTGTGTGTGTGTGTGTGTGTGTGTGTGTGTGTGTGTGTGTGGTGTATATGTGAAGTGTGTGTGTGTGTGTGTGGTGTATATGTGAAGTGGGTTGGTGTGTGTGTGGTGTATATGTGAAGTGGGTTGGTGTGTGTGTGGTGTATATGTGAAGTGGGTTGGTGTGTGTGTGTGTGTGTGTGTGTGTGTGTGTGTGTGTGGTGTATATGTGAAGTGGGTTGGTGTGTGTGTGTGTGTGTGTGTGTGGTATATGTGAAGTGGGTTGGTGTGTGTGTGTGTGGTATATGTGAAGTGGGTTGGTGTGTGTGTGTGTGTGTGTGTGTGTGGTGTATATGTGAAGTGGGTTGGTGTGTGTGGTGTATGTGTGGTGTATATGTGAAGTGGGTTGGTGTGTGTGGTGTATGTGTGGTGTATATGTGAAGTGGGTTGGTGTGTGTGGTGTATGTGTGGTGTATATGTGAAGTGGGTTGGTGTGTGGTGTATATGTGAAGTGGGTTGGTGTGTGTGTGTGTGGTGTATATGTGAAGTGGGTTGGTGTGTGTGTGTGTGTGTGTGGTGTATATGTGAAGTGGGTTGGTGTGTGTGTGTGTGTGTGGTGTATATGTGAAGTGGGTTGGTGTGTGTGTGTGTGTGTGTGGTGTATATGTGAAGTGGGTTGGTGTGTGTGTGTGTGTGTGTGTGGCAGGGCTCGACAAACCCCAGGCGCCAGGTCGCCATGGCGACCAGGAAATGAGACCTGGCGCCTGGGTGAAGTTACCTTCCATGTCTCCTCGCCGCTGCCATCTGATATTTTTTTTTTTCTTTTTTCGTAGCGCGAGGGGGTAAAGTCTGTGCGGATGTCACAGACTGCAAGCTCCGCCCCCTCGCGCAACGAGGGGGCGGAGTGACATGTCACGTGACAGTGTCACGTGACATCCTGGCACTTAGCAGGCCGATGAATGAGGACATGCTGCAACACAAATGTCCCCCTCCCCTGCAGTGAGGTAAAGCAGCAGGGAGGGGGGACACACCAAGAAAAGACTGTGTGAGGTGGGTGTGTGTTTGTATATATGTGTATAATGTAAAGTAGGTGTGTGAGGTGTTTGTATATATGTGTATATGTAAAGTAGGTGTGTGTGAGGGGTTTGTATATATGTGTATATGTAAAGTAGGTGTGTGTGAGGTGTTTGTATATATGTGTATGTGTAAAGTAGGTGTGTGTGTGAGGGGTTTGTATATATGGGTATATGTAAAGTAGGGGTGTGTGAGGTGTTTGGATATATGGGTATATGTAAAGTAGGGGTGTGTGAGGTGTTTGGATATATGTGTATATGTAAAGTAGGTGTGTGTGAGGTGTTTGGATATATGTGTATATGTAAAGTAGGTGTGTGTGAGGTGTTTGGATATATGTGTATATGTAAAGTAGGTGTGTGTGAGGTGTTTGGATATATGTGTATATGTAAAGTAGGTGTGTGTGTGTGTGTGTGTGTGTGTGTGTGTGTGTATATATGTGAAGTAGGCGTGTGTGTTTATGAATTGCGTGTATGCTTGCGTGATTGTCTGGCTCCTAAATTTTTTTGCTGGCTCCTAAAATCTAATTAGATTTGTCAAGCCCTGGTGTGTGGTGTATATGTGAAGTGGGTTGGTGTGTGTGTGGTGTATATGTGAAGTGGGTTGGTGTGTGTGTGTGGTGTATATGTGAAGTGGGTTGGTGTGTGTGTGTGGTGTATATGTGAAGTGGGTTGGTGTGTGTGTGTGTGTGTGTGGTGTATATGTGAAGTGGGTTGGTGTGTGTGTGGTGTATATGTGAAGTGGGTTGGTGTGTGTGTGTGTGTGTGTGTGGTGTATATGTGAAGTGGGTTGGTGTGTGTGTGTGTGTGGTGTATATGTGAAGTGGGTTGGTGTGTGTGTGTGTGTGTGTGTGTGTGTGGTGTATATGTGAAGTGGGTTGGTGTGTGTGTGTGTGGTGTATATGTGAAGTGGGTTGGTGTGTGTGTGTGTGGTGTATATGTGAAGTGGGTTGGTGTGTGTGTGTGTGGTGTATATGTGAAGTGGGTTGGTGTGTGTGTGTGTGGTGTATATGTGAAGTGGGTTGGTGTGTGTGTGTGTGTGTGGTGTATATGTGAAGTGGGTTGGTGTGTGTGTGTGTGTGTGGTGTATATGTGAAGTGGGTTGGTGTGTGTGTGTGTGTGTGTGGTGTATATGTGAAGTGGGTTGGTGTGTGTGTGTGTGTATGTGGTGTATATGTGAAGTGGGTTGGTGTGTGTGTGTGTGTATGTGGTGTATATGTGAAGTGGGTTGGTGTGTGTGTGTGTGTGTGGTGTATATGTGAAGTGGGTTGGTGTGTGTGTGTGTGTGTGTGTGGTGTATATGTGAAGTGGGTTGGTGTGTGTGTGGTGTATATGTGAAGTGGGTTGGTGTGTGTGTGTGTGTGTGTGTGGTGTATATGTGAAGTGGGTTGGTGTGTGTGTGTGTGTGTGTGGTGTATATGTGAAGTGGGTGTGTGTGTGTGTGTGTGTGTGGTGTATATGTGAAGTGGGTGTGTGTGTGTGTGTGGTGTATATGTGAAGTGGGTTGGTGTGTGTGTGTGTGGTGTATATGTGAAGTGGGTGTGTGTGTGTGTGTGGTGTATATGTGAAGTGGGTTGGTGTGTGTGTGTGTGGTGTATATGTGAAGTGGGTTGGTGTGTGTGTGGTGTATGGTGTATATGTGAAGTGGGTTGGTGTGTGTGTGGTGTATGGTGTATATGTGAAGTGGGTTGGGGTGTGTGTGGTGTATATGTGAAGTGGGTTGGGGTGTGTGTGGTGTATATGTGAAGTGGGTTGGGGTGTGTGTGGTGTATATGTGAAGTGGGTTGGGGTGTGTGTGGTGTATATGTGAAGTGGGTTGGGGTGTGTGTGGTGTATATGTGAAGTGGGTTGGGGTGTATATGTGAAGTGGGTTGGGGTGTATATGTGAAGTGGGTTGGGGTGTATATGTGAAGTGGGTTGGGGTGTATATGTGAAGTGGGTTGGGGTGTATATGTGAAGTGGGTTGGGGTGTATATGTGAAGTGGGTTGGGGTGTATATGTGAAGTGTGTGGTGTATATGTGAAGTGTGTGGTGTATATGTGAAGTGGGTTGGTGCGTGTATATGTGAAGTGTGTGGTGTATATGTGAAGTGGGTTGGTGCGTGTGTGGTGTATATGTGAAGTGGGTTGGTGCGTGTGTGGTGTATATGTGAAGTGGGTTGGTGCGTGTGTGGTGTATATGTGAAGTGGGTTGGTGCGTGTGTGGTGTATATGTGAAGTGGGTTGATGCGTGTGGTGTATATGTGAAGTGGGTTGGTGTGTGTGGTGTTTATGTGAAGTGGGTTGGTGCGTGTGGTGTTTATGTGAAGTGGGTTTATGTGTGTGTGGTGTTTATGTGAAGTGGGTTTATGTGTGTGTGGTGTTTATGTGAAGTGGGTTTATGTGTGTGTGGTGTTTATGTGAAGTGGGTTTATGTGTGTGTGGTGTTTATTGGAAGTGGGTTTATGTGTGTGTGGTGTTTATTGGAAGTGGGTTTATGTGTGTGTGGTGTTTATGTGAAATGGATTGGTGTGTGTGTGGTGTTTATGTGAAATGGATTGGTGTGTGTGTGGTGTATATGTGAAATGGGTTGGTGTGTGTGTGTGTGGTGTATATGTGAAATGGGTTGGTGTGTGTGTGTGTGTGTGTGTGGTGTATATGTGAAATGGGTTGGTGTGTGTGTGTGTGTGTGTGTGGTGTATATGTGAAATGGGTTGGTGTGTGTGTGTGTGTGTGGTGTATATGTGAAGTGGGTTGGCGTGTGTGTGTGGTGTATATGTGAAGTGGGTTGGCGTGTGTGTGTGTGTGTGTGGTGTATATGTGAAGTGGGTTGGTATGTGTGGGTGGTGTATATGTGAAGTGGGTTGGTAATTAAATTTGTCAAGCCCTGCATTAATATATCTTATTGATGAAAATGATCAGTTATCCAAAATACTTCTGATCTGATGTTGGATAAGATACTCAACCTGTAGTACCAAAACCACATAAGCTGTTTACTCAATTGATACAGGCTCAAAAAAAACAGCAGTCCATTTTCAAAATAGTGACATTGTTTATCATAATTAAAATCTGCATTCTAGTTTTGGAGAAAATTTAATAAGTGACTACAATTTTTGTATATATTAAGAGTGATGCAAAGACATTTAGAAGAAAACCTGATATTTTAAGCAGCCTGGGGAAATTAAGTTATTTGCAACAGATTACAGGAGTAAGAAATATGAATAAATGTTAAATCTGACAATTTAAAAGCAATGCATTATTTATGCAATATTTACCTTTAAAACATTTCCATGCCATATCCCCATACCCAAAAGGATCATTATGTCTTCTAAAAATAAAAAGTGTGCACAGTGCATGACTTCAACATGCATGGCACATGGGATGTCATGCGTTGTCCAATGATTCCCTCATTTTCAACAGAGGTTGCACTAGACATGCACAATTCTGACAATACAGCTGCATGCTCAGAATTTTCAAGTGTGAGCCAAGGGGTGGCAAATGCCTAATATGTGCATGCTCAAAAATGCAAAGAGTATGTATATTTGAGCAAGCGCCAAAATAAAGCATATTTAATGCTCCATTAAATGGACTTGGACTGGATAATAAACATGTGCTACAAATTAGTATTTTGTGACTATACAATGTCTGGGTTGGATTTCCCTGTTAAACAATTACCATTCCTAAAATCATGCAGAAATGTTCATCGCTCAAATAATGATTTTTAACCCTGCTCCTGCAGCATGGGCATTTTAAGTAAAACATGATTTGGTCACTAGCACCATATCAAGTGTTATCTATAGAGCATTAAAATGTTTCTAGAAACTGATGGCTAATGTTTGCCGCTAAACCCATGATCTGAACAGTAGCCTGTAGCAGATTAAGAATGACTTACTTTTCTAAAAGATATCCCTGAAATCTTAGAATTACCTTTAAAGTTATCACATGGTATGCTTAGACCCCATTACATAACGTGATATACATTTGCACTTGGCATTCCTACACATCTATGTTGGAGGCCTTTCATTGGCTACCTAGAGAGGACGGGGGTCACATTTCAAGATAACATGCAATGATCAATCCTGTGCAGCAAGCATGCAAAAAGTGTTCACACTCTCTTATAGGGTCTGCTTTAATATTCCTTTATTGGTTCAATAAGTAGTAACCTGGAGAGGTCCCTTAAATAGGATACAATAATGTATGTTTATTGTTTAAAAAGATATTCCATCACAACCCATGTAAACGAAAAACAAAAATGCAACTAAATGTAGCGCTCAAAAAAAACAAATGGGTCTCAAGTTGTTTTTTTTACCTCTCCAGTTCCTAATCCTGTACATGGATGAACTACAGAAATCAAAGTTAAATCATTTGCATATTGTTTCACATGGTGTTGACAAATGATAGTCTAAGTCAACAAACGAATGACGACCGTTGGTTTTTTTTAATCACTGTTTAGGAGACAATGTCCTTTTTTAAGTACAGTGTAGGGCAATAATGATGAACCTTTGGCTGTGGTTAAGTACAGTGCCTCTCTGCTGTTGTAGCACTAAAAAAGCTATTCATCACTGGTCTATGTGGTTTGTAATACAATAACCTGCATAATATACACATCCATCCATCCCTACTACCAGAAAGCGTCGCGGCCTACCTCATCAGCTCTGCTGTCATTTCTCTCACAGGCCCCGACCCGCCGCTCGGCCTTCCTCACCACAGGCACCCGGTCATTTCACCCAGAGCCTAAGGGAAGGAGTAGGATGTGGAGGAGCACAGCGAGAATAGGAGTGAGTGGGGAGACTCTCCACGGGCGGGAGCGAGGCCTCCAACCCCCCTGACGATACGTTAACTCAAATGCGGTGGGATGAATTGCACACAGCGCGCTTATTCCCGGCACACTGGAGCTGCTCTAGGTGCAATTTCTTTTCTGCTCCTCCCCCGGATCACAGCTCCATTACTCGGCGGAGAACCAGAAACAAAGCAGTGGCCGCCATCTTGTCAGGGGGGAGGGGAGGGAGAGGTGAGACGCATTGAATTGGCGCTTCCTACCTCCCTCGCCCTGGCTGCCCGGCTCCGGTTGGCTGCCCGCTAACCTCTGGAAAATTTTGGATTGGAGCTTGCGAGGAAGTGGGTGGGGCTATGACCGTGTTGCTGGAAGAGATGACGTCACATACCGGGAGCACAAGGCCGATTGGGCCGTTAGAAGTCTGCTCTCTCTTTGTTACACACAGGGCCCTGCATACCTTTTGGTGTCTGTGATGGGGAAAACTTGTGGCTATTGTCAAATGGATTCGGTGAAGCCTTCTCTTTTGCTAAATGCCTAGATTGTGACAGGAGATATGAAAGTGCCAGTCTTACCTTATCACATGCCCTTTGCAAAAACTGAAATTGGTTGCCATTTGTTTTCTTCCAAAAAAATTTACATTTAAGCACATTTTCTTGGCAGTACAACACGTACTAGAAAACTCTCATTGTATCCTTTCTGGTAAAATACTTTATAAATTAAGAAAATATTGGTACCTGGCAATCATTGTGCCACCTGCCACCACAAATAATTCACTATATAAATGTTGAAATGTATACAACATAAGAAAGCTAACTAGGGGTGCCACCTTGGCTATTTTCTTAACAGCTACTTATAACTTTTGCATGCTGCCTTTCGTGTGGAAGTTACTTGCAATCAGATTGAAATCATTTAATTAATCAGAATGTTTCTGTGATATCAGATACTATTGGTTAATTGACTTCCTTCTGGTCACATATAGCTTCTACCCACTGCAAGGCAGCATGTACAATTTATATGAGGTTAATAAAAAAAAAAAACATGGCTGGGTTGTCTAAGCTCAGCTTTCTTTTAATATGTATTTATATTTTGTATGCTTTGATTATATAACGTTAACTAAACTTTTGTGTGAAAAAGGCAACTTGATACCTCCAGCAAAAGAATTTATGATGTAAATACATTTTGGTTTTTTTTATTTCCCCTTGCACCCTTTTCACCATATATAAGAATATATTTCCTCCCTTTTCCAAATAACATGCATATAATATTGAAAGTCTTTTATTTTTTCTATATTGCTACAGATAAATTTACTTGGATCATTTTGATAGTGGGGTATTACAATTTTAATAGCAATAGAAAATGTTGATGGCTTTTAAAACTTGAATATTACTAGTTTTTTTTTTATATTCGTAACAAACTACTTAACAGACTAAACTGAAGCACACCTCAGTAGACCAAAACATTTAATAGAATACCAAAGTATTTTAATTCACGTTATTCAAATGAAGATTACAGTCAATAAGAAACCTATGATTGTATTTTCTTTGCCAATTCTTGGATATGCGAAGGCGTGCTTGTAAAGGCAGAACACAATCATTTTCAACCTCTAATTTACTTTGTTGCTTCTTTTTCACTTGCAATAGAGTTGACAATCCTGACACACAAATGGATGCAAAGCTCTATCTGCCACTTCTGGGTAGGAATCTCACACCAATTCTGTGACTTGAATTCTCATTGAACATATCTCTTGCTCCCGGATCAGTCCTCAGCTCTGGAAATTCATCTTGACAATCATCAGGAACATTGTCAATTTGAATAGATTTTGAACTAAATTCCTCATCACTGAATTCAGGCAAATATCAGTTGAATTCATCTTCAAATCCTGGAAAATTCTATTTTTTTTTTTAAATTCTGGAAGCACTTAGTCGTGTGCAAAAATTGTTTCTCAAACATTGCATACTGTAGAAATCCCAAAATCTCCCTTCTGTGCAGAATTCCCCCCTGGTTGAGAAACCATGGTCTAATGTAAACTGCAGGCAGATACAATTGAATTATTCATACTTTATAAAGATGAAACACAATAAGGACTAAGCACTGGCTATAGCCTGAAACATACAAGGCAGTTGTATGGTGGGTGTAGCTGAGACTCTCTGTAATACATCTGCACCTCCCAAAAAGTTATTTAATACAATTGGTTATTTTAGTTTGCTCATATGAAACCACTTCCTTATTAGCTTTACAGGATAGGTTATGAACATAATAATAATAATAATAAAGTGTTTAATCAGGAATAGTACATTCAGATATGCTCTGGTTTCCAAGTACGTACTGGAGAGGTTACTTTTGGCCAACATCCAAGGGATGTTGCTACACTCCAAGAACTTTTTAATGATTTTGGTATATTAGCATTTACTAGTCCTACTGGAATGCTAAAAGTATCTACTACACTTTTTTTTAGAAACTAGTATTTTCTTACCTTTCTGATCAGAAACAAATAGCGCCATCTTGGTCGATTTGTTTTGTTTCCATTGTATAATTCAAAATACAACATCATAAGTTAATCACTAAGCAGGATACAACAATATTTGTTAATTCATTGGTTCCAAAGTAACTGACATTCCCATGAACTGATTTATACATTTAAAAAAAAGGACTCGATCAGCCAGAGAAGCCAATAACTTGCATAGTGCTTCTATCTCATGTCCTGTAAGAGATGAAAGTTGGTGTTATAGAAGATGATACCAAAATAAATGTGGCATTATGAATGAGATGGGTGGGACTGCACTAGAAATTATATTTATGTTATATACTTCCCTTATATAATTGAGACACACCAAGCGACTCTTTCACCGTACTAGTTTTTATGTCAATTTAATATTACGATCTAGATGGAAGTCTATATTTGAATATTTGTCTTTTTATATGTTTTGTAAAATAAAAAAGTACCTGACATTCCAGTGAACTGATTTATATATAAAAATAGGACTTGATCAGCCAGAGAAGCCAATAACTTTCGAAATTGCATAGTGCTTCTATCTCATGTAAGAATGGAAAGTTAGCAAGTAACACATGCCATTAAATATATAGTTGAAAGAATAGCATACTTTTCTACTTTTGGGGGAGCATTTCTAGATGAATAGTAAGAACACAGGCCACATCTTCAATAACTCAGCACACACAGGCAAAGACCAGAACATTACCAACTGCAACAAAAACCTTATCTCACTCAATGTGATCAGGAACGTATAATGCAAAGTGACTCCAATCTGGGGACCCACGTCAGACAAAATTGTTATTACAGTGGAAATTGGATTTATAAAGGAGTTACTCTTTCTTTCAGTAACTAGCTTTGTACTCTTCCACCTATCGATGTCTTGGATTAGATTCTTCTCTTTATTTCTACACTGTAACTCGCCTTCCTAGTTAACAATTTGCATGAGCCACAATTCACCATTGTTACCATAATTCTCTATTCTATCTGTTATTGTTCGTCATATTTGATGTTATTTCTGCTGTGCCTTCCAAAACGATAAAGGAATTAAGACTGGGGTTACAAAACCAGGCCTCACAGTCCACCCTAACAGTCCAGGGTTCAGGGATTACCCAGTTATGTTTAAATAAGGATATGTATTAAACCTGGTATGGTCCCTTGAGGACTGGTTTCAGTACCACTGATTTAGACATACAAATGTCTCCCTGTTACATTTATTGATCTAAATCAGTGGTTCCCAAACTATTCCTCAAGGTTTAACACCAAACCAGGTTTTATACTGTAAAAATGATTGATGGCCTGACAACTGACTTAATGCCAGTGAAGAGTACATTAACATTTATTTATATAGTGCAGAGAGTCCCTCGTTTTTACATGGGATCAGCAGGGGGGACCTTAACTAGGTGAGAGACAGTATCTATTAATATACATGATAGGTTTGCTCCAGACCAGCAGGACATGTTTTTCAACCCATGCTTCCTTGAAGGAAGCAAGTGTTACAAAATATGGTTTAGTTATCCTTTAAGGTCACCTACCATTCCCCATAATGTAATGTACTTGTAGACGCTGTGGTCTCTGGGAAGGAGGTCACATTGGAAGGATCAGCGATACAGGAACCTTACTAAAGGAAGACTTGATAGCCAGAGAGACAGCCCAGGTGGTATTCACTTACACTCTGTGGTTGAGCCTCTGATGTTTTATAGCCAAAAGACTGGTGCAGCACCCTCCACGGGATGTTGTGCAGTGAAAGGAGAGGTAACCAGAACAGTGATAAAGTGAGTACAGGAATCAAATACAAAGGCAAGGTCTGAGTCCAGATATGGAAGCATAAACCAGGTCAGACATGCCAGATCAGAGTGACAAAAAGATCAGGGCAAACAGGCCGAGGCATAATAGAGGGATTAATTCTCTAAAACTGCCTGTTTACTAAGAAAGGGGCCAATTCTCTGAAACTACCTATCTGCTAATGGAGGAGTTAATTCTCTGAAACCACCATCTCCTAATAGTGGGGTTAATTCTCTGAAACTTTCTTGTTTGCTAATAGAGGGTTTCATTCTCTGAAACTGTCTTGTTTGCTAATAGAGGGTTTCATTCTCTGAAACTGTCTTGTTTGCTAATAGAGCGGTTAATAATGACTGAATGCATATTATAAATATATTATTAAATATAAACTCTACACAGTTCCCAAGGCTTCCTAATAATGTGTATAATATAAAATGTTTCCCTGAATGTCAGAAATAAAAAGTTTGGCAGCTGCAGTTATTGGTCACTGCCACCCCATGTGCATGAGCGAATTGCTGAAACGATCCTCCGATTGTTCTCCAGCGGTGGCTAATTATCTCATTTTCGGGGCCTGCCAGGGATTGGACAGTGGGGAGGGAAGGTTTTTATAGCAGGTGTTTTCACTCCTGAGGAAGTCACTACAGGCATGGTGTCGTGTGTGGGGGTGCCATTCATTCTGGTTTTATTATATCAAATGTTTCCTGCTCTTTTCACAGACCTACAAAGCTTTAAATATCCAGCTTGCAGTTTTAAACCTCTGTTCGTTTCAATCCTGTTTGGGAGAAGGGAGGATTTGTCAGCTGCCTGAGTTTTAATTATGTGCATTTGCACTTTGGGATATCTTAGTTCCTTGGCTTATGTGATCGTATTTATTCAACAATGGTTTACATTTTTATGCACAGATTTATGCTATATGCGCTTCTTTCTATTCCACATGTCCACCAGAGTCTCATGAGACAGGCAACTTCTATTTTCATATCCTGGTATGAGCGTTGATTGTGATTTCTTTTTTTTATTTTTTTAAACCCTTCTGGTTTGGGGCAATACACACACATAAATTTTGGATAGATCTGTATCAGCATCTGTTTTTATATGCAAATGGGATGGGTATGCTACAAATATTAATACATGCATGGATATTGATATAGAAATGCAAATAGAATGTGGTAACTGTATCATTATTATTTGAATGTAATCCCCAATTACCCACACTACTTGGTTAGATATAGAGAGAGGAATCTTGTTATTTCCAGAACTATCTAAGCTAATGTCACCAGGTAAAATATAAATCTCATCAAAAATTGAGACAACTGTGCTCCTCAAATACATCCCCCTTGCTAAGTAACATACATACATACTTACTTAAAATGCTGAGCAGAAGGGGGAAAAAAAGGAAAAATATTGAACGGAGGTTGAACCCAATTAACAAAATGGTTGCTGGTATCCATTTTGATTCTCTCATGCAGAATCAGTCAGCCCCATCCCCCCCGTAAGATGCAAAGTTTGTTTGATACCTGGAGTGTCCCTTTCAAAGTTAAATGTTTCAATACCCAGACCCTTAAACAATTGACAGCAACCTCCATCACCTCAAGTTGGCTAAGTGTGATTAGGGCAGTTATCCAACATTTGGAATGAACATTTGCCCAATCCTGCTCTATACAGACGATTCAATTACATGCGGTCTGTTAAGAATAGTGAACTGGCTTCTCTCACAGTTTCCTTGTCTGGCTGGCAATTACATTGCAAGTCAAAAGTTTAAACATTTCAACCTCATTTATCCCACTAGGTTTATTGATTTCTCACACAAAAGGAAATTATTGACAGACTTTCCGATTCTATTACAGTCTCAGAAAAATTTGGACTGCAAGTCATACACTACCGTCTGCCTTCTACTCTACAACCTCACAAAGCAAAGGCGGGTGGCCTAGCAGGTTTTCCTTGCAAGAGAAAGGGGGGGGGGGGGGGGGAGTAATAAATTATGAAAACTGTCCCTCACTGCTCCATCGCTCCGACATTCTGTGGTGTAGCGCTCTTCCAACCATGCAACATCACGGTAGATGTCAAGACTACAAGATGTTGTGGAAAATGACTTTTTAAAAGATTACTGGACTACATAGCCAATTAGCTGACAAACTACTTTAGATGAGACAGAGTAAAACACACTTACGGTTCCAAATTTGTGTTTTATTGAAAATCATTAAGAGGTCATAAAACAGGTCAATACAACAGTTTCACCAAAGATGACTAACGATGCTGAAATAAAAATCCCACTCTCTCCAGTAATCCATGGGCTAGCAAGGATTCATGGGAGTAGTGACCACTGTATCTGGCCAGTTGTAGCTATAACCCCCAATCTTTGAAGCCATAACTACTTTAATGTCAGGCACTTTGTATTTAGTAAACTTGCATATCAATTAACTTTTGGATCTGTTAAAAATCTAAGTATATTTTAAACAAAAAAAACCCAAACATTTCATTCATAGTTTTTCTTTTCTTTTTAATGAAAGTTGCTTTCGTATGTAAAGGGTATATACGTTTTCTAGTACTGCAATGATCAACGTACAAAACAGCGCTAGTAAAATGCATTCAGCGATCTTGACTCAAAAGCAAATTCTTTACAGAAAAAAAAAAAAAAAGTATAAAAATAAGCTGAAAGGGCAAGCCGCGTTTTAAACACATTTTTTGCACTGAATTCCGTTGCCCTCAGAACAGGTAATCCCAGAATGCATATTTGCTTGTAATAAAAAAAATGCAGACATTTAGCTTGCACCACAAAAAGAACAGTTCTCAGTTTGAATGATGTACAAAAAGGTACATCAGATACTGCAGCCCTCCAGCTGCTGATGAGTAGTATGGGAGGCTGTCTGATTAAAAGCTGGGGACAGCGGAGTGTGGAACGGTCGTCCACTGGCAGCTGGATAGAAGAGGTTTAACACCCTTGGTCTATTCGTAATGATTGCACATGGGATTACTTGCGTTTGTGCTTTCAGTCTCAAAAAATTAAGCATTGCATCAAAGGGCTCAGGCATGCTGAAGTCCAGGTTCGACAAATGTGCAAATGGATTTAGAGCGGTGGTTGCTTATTATTTTTAAAACAAAAGTACCAGTCATCAAAAACAAAACAAAAAACCCAAGTATATTATTATAATGTAACATTATTCATGCTGAATAAAACTAAGGTGTAATGTCTCATTGTGAACTGGCACAAAAAAAAAAAAAAAGTTTTAAAGAGTTTATAAATCACACCGTCAGAAGGGTTTGTGAACCCCTTTCTCCAGTAAAAGCACCCTAAAAATTATTCCAAGACCAACACAGTATATGTAAGAATACATTTTATAACAAAAAGCAGAAGATTCTTCAACATGGGAAGCCAAAGAAATATGCAGAACAGAGAATTTAAAGTAACAAGAATCATTTTTTTTTTTTTTTAATCCACAGACTAGCTAAAATCAAAAGGTTTTTAATTGGAGAATATTTCATGCACTTTACTCCCGAGTGGATCAACCGCTGTCCACAGACATTAGCTTGATATCAACATAAAACCGGTAAAGAATAAAATCATTAATAGGTTCTCATACATGCACGCTTTTGACAGGGGGAAAAAAATATATATATATTATATATTTTGTCCAAGATTTTCAGATTGAGGGAAAAAAAAAAAAAAAAAAAAGTTACTGCATGTTGGTAAGGCACTGCATTACTTCTTTGGTTCACCCACGAAAAGAAATGAATCTCATTCAGAAGAATTCTTTACAGTGAGGTGTAGATGATGCTGCACCGCACAGTAAAAGTGGTCTAGAATCTCTGTGAAAGCAGAGATTATAGTAGAAGTACCATGAATCCTTCACATGGCGGATTTCAGTTGATTGAGTTTTGTGCTGCCTTTGTGGTTTCTTTTTTCACCCGCTAAGTCATGAGGAAACTGAAAGATAAAGAATGTTTGGTTAACATTTAACCTGCTCTCATATACAGCAATTTGATTAGTAATATAAATGGATATGAAAGGGATGCTCCCACAAAAGAAAAATGAAGGGTTTATTTTTTTTTTATTTTGCATTGTTGATTTCCGATATGTTTTGTTTTTGTTATGCGACTGTATTTAATAAAATATGTAACTAAAACAAGTGTGACGGGGCGCCGCCATTTTGTAAAATATATTGTTATTGTGTGCCACCACCTCAGGACTTTACAGCACAAATTTATCACTTTGGGGCTGGGGACACAGAATGCAGCCTATAAGTCAGAATTCTGATCATAGACTTGCATTGAATGGGAGGTGTCATGGTACCGGTCATGAAGTGCATCATGACAGTTTGCGTGACTGGGGTTCTTGGAGGGCCAAATACCTCTCTGTGGACTATGGACCCTGTCTTGGGATATGCTATATTTGGGGGCATCTGTGAAATCCTGCTTCAATACATCTGGACTTCAACACAGGCTCACTCAGGATGTCAGCCAGGATGTGTACCTTGGGATCCAAGGCTTTGCTCTATTAACTGCGTTTCCCCCAGGTTAAGAAATATTATATGTTAGTGTTGAATTGTGTACTTATCTAATCAATAAGAGTTTCCTGTCCTGTGAGCCATGTATTGATCTTTGTAGTCTGGATCTAAATATGACAGGTTTATTTTATGTAAAGTTGTACTGTAGTTAATTAAATGTTTTTAGTTAGTTTTACTATTGTTTGAGGCTTGCATGTTATAATTAGATCCTTGTGCCTCCCCGCTAGTAGATGTCATTTGTGTGTATATAGTCTGTGCTGTTTTCACAAATAAAGGTTATCCATTCTTGCTGTACCTAACTGCTAGTGGCCCTGTCTGCTATTTGGGTACACAGAGCAAGGTTCCAGAAAGACTTGCTGGGTGGATGCGGAGCTTGTATCGGGGCTAAGGAGGGGAATTCCTACAACGGCAGAAATGCTACCGGCCTTGGATAGCCGTCCCTTTAAAGGAGGGTAAGGAGCACAGGAGCCAGTAAGAGAGCAGGGGAGTATCTTATGACATCATCATGCAGACTTTGGCCACAGTTGTAAAGTAAGACTGGCTGAAAAATTTTGGACAATGTTCCATCATGGGAAATATTCACAAAATGGAGCCAGGAGATAAACACCTAATTTTTTTTATTTTTCCTTTTATATGCAATTAATTATATGGGGAAAAAAAAACCCCAATAGCATATGATATATATATATATATATATATATATCTTGTTACATCTTATGTAAGTAGTAGTGTCCCTTTAAGACAGCAAATGGTGTCTAAATCATTCAATTTTACAACATATTCTTAGGATTGGAAAATGGACAGCATGCTATTGGATTAAACGTTACCTTGTGGCAAAAATAGAGATCAGAGAGGATGCCATTTTCAAATAGTTATCAAAGCTGGCATAAAGCATAAGTGTAGGAAAAAAATAACTTCTGTTTAATTGCAACATTGCATCAAGTGAAGATGTTCAAAATAAAAAAAAAAATGTTTAATGAAACTATATAAATAAAATAATCTTATTGCCTTTACTCTTATCAGTAAAGGAGTCAGCTAAAACTATATAGGACACTTTCTAGTGATGAGATCTTAATGGAAGAGGGATCTAAGAGGCTTACTGTAACTCCAGTGTTTTAACCCCTTGGCGACACAGGACGGACTAGGTCCGTCCTGTGTGCCGAGGCGTTAGTGACACAGGACGGACCTAGTCCGTCCTGTGTCAAAACGAGCACTGAAAGCGGAGTTTTTCCGCTTTCAGTGCTCTGATGGTATTGTAACGATGCTTCCGTGTGGAAGCATCGTACAATACTAAAAAAAATGCCCGTCGGCATTTCGATCGCTCCGGAGAGCGAGGCAATCAGAAACACAAAAAAAAAATGCACGATCTTGGTCACTAAGTGACCAAGATGGCGCTGCCCTTCTAAGGGCAAGAGCACAGGAGGCAGGAAGTACCTGCTTCCTGTGCTCTCTGGCTGTCACACGATTGCCTCTTCACAGAGGCAATCAGTGACTGCCAGGCACACTGACAGGCAGTGGGGATGCTCTCCTGAACATCCCCACTGACTGGTCAGATCAATATTAACTCTATATTGATCTGACCAGTTATGATCTGCCTCCCTCTCCTCACATTTTTTTTAGTGAGGGAGAGAGACAGATCAAAGTTACAAAAGTAATTAAAAGTTAAAAAAAACAATAAATACACAACACACAAATAATAAAACAATAAAAAAAAATTTATTAAAGCAATTCCCTGTGTTTAACCCCTTCCCTGCCACTGATCTTGCATAAGCAGTGATCGTGCACATCAGCGCATTTATTTTTGCTGTTTGTGCATTTTTTAGGGGTTAATTTTTTTTGTACTGTAATTTATTACAGTACTAAAAAGGCTCTTCTAAGAGTTATTAACCCCTTATTTGCCGTCGATCACTGCTTACGCAATGATATTGACGCCAAAGCAATTTTTATCTGTCTGCATATTTTTTTTTTATTTTTTTTTTTACACATACCCGCTAGGGGATTACATGTAAAGTAAAAATATTTGAGGTTTTTTTTTTTAAGCTGCCTGAGCGCATAGCGATCAGTAACAGCGAATTAGTGGCAAAGGCGGTTTGGTGATTTCTCAATTAAGCTCACCATTCGCCCTGGTCAGATCAAAATGAATCGGATCAATATTCACAAATATTGATCTGCCTCCCTCTCCTCACTTACATTTTTGTGACGGAAAGAGACAGATCAGTATTAGTGATATAAAATAAAATTTTATAAAATTGGCAGGTTTTATGAAAGTCTTTCACTGTGTATTAACCCCTTCCCTGCCATTCATCACTGTGTAAGCAGTAATCTTGCACAGCAACAGTATGTTTTGCTGTCTGCACTGTTTTATGGATTAATTTCTTTGTACTGTAATGTATTACAGTACTAGATAGGCTCTTCTAAGAGCTATTAACCCCTTCTTTGCTCGAGATCACTGCTTACGCACTGATTCTGAGGCCGCGGACTCAGGGTTCGATTTTGACCCTATTCAGCTTTCTGATACATCATCTAGCGATGTATCGGTGGCTGCTGAGCCCTTGCCACAAGTAGTGATGGGGGTCTACAGATAAAAAAATATATGGTTTGGTGGGGGTAAATTTCATTGGCTGGCTTCAAAGATATATCCCATAAAGGACACGGACGCAGGTTGACTACATGTCAAAATTCCAAGTTGGAATTTTGAGATGCGCATCTCACAAATGTTGCCTTCTAGCCAAAAACAAACCAACAAACCTATGCATGGGTGCTATCCCTGTACTCGGGAGATGTTGCTGAAAACATATTGGGTTGTTGTTTGGCAGTGACATATACCAGAATCTGTGAATTCATGCCTGAAGTACAATGCATGTGGAAAAAAAACTCCCAAAAAAGTACTACCACAAACTTTTACAAAGGCTGGTGGTAGAATTAGTACCTATACAGTATTAAAATACCACAATTTTAAATACCCTAGGATGTCTAGTTTTCCAAAATATATGGTTTTATGGGGTAAAATACTTTGACAGGCTTCAAAAGTGTCCCAAATGGAACATGGGCGCAGGCTGACTACATGTCAAAATTCCAAGTTGGAAATGCACCCCCCCCTAAACGTGGCCTTTTAGCCCCCAAATAATCTAACTAACCTACACATGGGTGGTATCCCTGTACTCAGGAGATGTTTCTGAACACATATTAAGGTGTTGTTTGGCACTGACACATAATAGGATCTGTGAATTCATGCCCGATGTACAATGAATGTGAAAAACAAATTACTATCCATAACATTGACATAGGCTGGTGGTAGAATTAGTGCATGAAAAGTGTTAAAATACTACCATATGAAATACCCTAGGGTGTCTAGTTTTCAAAAATATATGGTTTTGTGGGGTAGAATACACTTTTTGGCTTCAAAAATGTCCCAAATGGGACATGGGCGCAGGTTTTCTGCACGTCAGAATTCCAAGTTGGAAAACCAAAAAGCGCACCTCTCAAATGTGGCCTTTTAACCCCCAAATAACCTAACCAACCTATACATGGGTGGTATCCCTGTACTCAGGAGATGTTGCTGAACACATATTGAGGTGTTGTTTGGCACTGACATATAACAGGATCTGTGAATTCATGCCCAAAGTACTATGTATGTGAAAAAAAATTACTATCCATAACATTGACATAGGCTGGTAGTATAATTAGTGCATGGAAAGTGTTAAAATACTACCATTTGAAATACCCTAGGGTGTCTAGTTTTCAAAAATATATGGTTTTGTGGGATAGAATACACTTTTTGGCTTCAAAAATGTCCCAAATGGGACATGGGCGCAGGTTTTCTGCACGTCAGAATTCCAAGTTGGAAAACCAAAAAGAGCACCTCTCAAATGTGGCCTTTTAACCCCCAAATAACCTAACCAACCTATACATGGGTGGTATCCCTGTACTCAGGAGATGTTGCTGAACACATATTGAGGTGTTGTTTGGCACTGACATATAACAGGATCTGTGAATTCATGCCCAAAGTACAATGTATGTGAAAAAAAATTACAACCCAAAACATTGACATAGGCTGGTAGTATAATTAGTGCATGGAAAGTGTTAAAATACTACCATTTGAAATACCCTAGGATGTCTAGTTTAAAAAAATATATGGTTTTGTGGGGTAGAATACACTTTCTGGCTTCAAAAATGTCCCAAATGGGACATGGGCACAAGTTTTCTGCATGTCAGAATTCCAAGTTGGAAAACCAAAATGCGCACCCCCTAAATGTGGCCTTTTAGCCCCAAAACAAACCAACAAACCTATGCATGGGTGGTATCCCTGTACTCAGGAGATGTTGCTGAACACATATTGAGGTGTTATTTGGAAATACCCCTTCACATTTTAAGGTAATGTTTACCTAAATTGCAATATATGTGAAAAATTAAAAAAAAAGATTTTTTGCTGCAAACTTTGGCATAGATTGGTGGTAAAATGGCTACATGAAATGTGTCAAAATACCCCAAGTTAAATGCCCTGAGTTGTCTAGTTTTCAAAAATATGTACATGTTGGGGGTCATTCATGGATTTAGTACAGAAATCAGTGTATCAATGTCACTATCGCTAATTTTGAAAGAAGGGATTTTAAAATAGCTTTGCACCACTTATAGTTCTGGCCCTGTAACATGAATAAAAAAGCACAAAAACATAAAAACATGGGCTATTTCTGAACTCAGGACATATATTAGAAACTTTTTAGCAGTGTTTTTTTGTTGTCTCTTGTACATGAGTATACGATTTTTCAAATAAAAGTCATAAAAAAATAATTTTTTCAATTTTTTTGCCATATTTTATTATTTTTTTTACATCAAATTATATGCTATTATCAAAATAATGGTATCAAAAGAAAGCCCTTCTTATGACGATAAAAACGATATATAGTTCGTGCGGGTACACTAAATGAGACAGAAATAAATTACAGCAAAACACAAACTGCTCAGAAATGTTAAAAC
The DNA here is from genome assembly GCA_036172795.1 of Pelodytes ibericus. Taxonomy (NCBI): domain Eukaryota; kingdom Metazoa; phylum Chordata; class Amphibia; order Anura; family Pelodytidae; genus Pelodytes; species Pelodytes ibericus. The sequence continues at coordinate 28,812,132 of CM069861.1, read as the reverse complement.
AGCCCATGTCACCAAGCGTCGGACAAGCCAAAAAAGTCATGTCACTAAGGGGTTAAAAAATGAACTCTTAACATAAATATTACTTATAGTGTTAATGTAGACAGTGCTAACAAACGATCAATATTTAATGACCAGCAACAGTCTTGGTATGCCTTTATAATTACACAATGCAAAAGGTTTATATTTATTTCATTAAAAAAAAAAAAAATTGATCCTTAAGTAACTTTTTAAACTGAACTCTAATTGCAATCGGCGTTTACCTGTATGGGTAACCATGGTACTTGGATCTGAATACCGACAGCAGCCAGCTGAAGAATAGAACCACAAGGCCTATACCAGCTATACACATTACTGTGAAAAGAAAACACGATAAGAACATTATGTTACAGTCTGTAACACTCAAAACAGACATTTATACACTTTATAAAAACTTGCTTTTAGTAATTGAAAATGTAGTCAGGGCTGCTAAATTCAGCAATTTGGTTTATTTAGTAGTTGGTGATGAGCTCTTATCTTGAAGTTGATGTTCCAAATAATCATCTTTTGTCTAATAATTATAGGAGTGAGAAATGTATTCTGGTGGAGGCGGATATAGCTAGAGTCTATGGAAATTAAAACACAATAGGGTGCCTAGACTGTCAGAAGGCTGGGAATGCAAGGCAATACAACCCTGGGAAACTTATGAAGCACTCAAGCAGAGCCACATAGAGAGAAGAGGAAGTGCCCATTAGACTTGAGGGTGAGAAAACAAAGTCTCTTAGTTTAAGTGATGTGGTTCACCCTCTGCTCTCCAAACTGGGCAATCTGCAGGGGTGCAGTGTAGAAGTCGGCCTTTTGGTTTTTCCCTGTCCTACTGGCAGAGGGGGGAGAAGCTAGCTGTATATAATCCAAACACTGATTCTACACTGGAAGTTCCTGCTGTGCAGAAAATGTAAAAATACTCACTCTTTCGCTTCCCTAAATCCATTTCAGAGGTAGCAGCTTCATGCAGGAGAACCATGCCCAAAGTCACCCCACCATCTAAAAAGAAAATGTAAGGAACCAACAAAAAACAAACACACAATCACTGGATCAAATATGGAGGTTTTATCAAAAAAAGGTCTGACTATCAAAATGATGGATTTGAATTAATTCATACTAAATGTAAGACGGTCTAATAGATAAATAAAATGGATGTTTTATTAACAAAAAAGGACATACAAGGCTTCTAACAATACAGCTTCTTGATCAAAGGAGAATTCAGATTGCCTCTAGAAGTCAAGAATGAATCCCCCCCCCCCCCCCCCCCCGCTCGTGTCAAAATTCAAAATAGTTTACTTCTGGCTTTTTTGCCTTCTTTTGGATCAAAAGCAGGAATGATAGGTAGAAGGGTTGTACTTGATGGACACAAGTCTTTTTTTTTTTTTCCCAAACTAAATTACTGTGCACAAAACTTCACTGTTTTAGTCAACTAATCTTTCTGTGGTTTCAATGTGGAGTGAGATGGAATGAAATCAGAGAATTCTGAACACACTCACCAGGACTAGATAATTTTTTTTTTTTTTAATTCTCAAAATGTAAAGCTGTGCAGTTATATCCTGCTATGCAAAATCAATACACAGGAATATCCCTCTCTCCCCATGTATAATTAATAAAAAAAGGATACTGAACAGAAGTACAATATGTGTTTCAGCCACAAACTGGGCTTGACTGCTTCCATGGATGTAGTTCTAAAAAAAGGGGGAATAAATAAATGAAATAATTAAACATACAATATTACTGCCCATTTTACTAGACACGGCTATTTACAGCTTGTAATCTACACCCCTTCCCTAATAAAAAGAGAATATGATGGCATCTTGGTTAATCAACAAAAAATGTGCCAGGAAATGTTGAATACTTATAAAGCTGCATTTACCACTTGGCCATTATGTGGATTCTTGTGTGCATAAGGGGGTCCTCTGATGTGATTCCACATTTGTCCAGATGTCATTGCCAACACAAAACACTGAAATGAAAGCAAAACACAAAAGTTGATGTCAACCTACCACGAACACACTTCCACAAAACATTTGAATATTTGTTCTCATAGCACCAACACTATAGTGTTGAATAAGCCAAAAAAAAAAAAATTACAAAAAAAAAAAATTACTAATATAAATGGATGCTCAATTCAATTTATTTTGTTACCTAAAGATGCACTTCAAAGATCAGACACATCTTCATTAACCAAATGGTCACTTACCAAGGCAGCCAGTCCCCATCCAGTTTTGTTACAAAGGAAATCAAGATTGCTTCTCCTTAAATAGACAAGGCCTCCAATGACAGCCAATAGCAATCCCAGCATTAATGGGCCTGCATAATTAGGAGGCCTTATTACCCGTATCTGTAACGATATATTAAAAACATTTTTAAAGTGGACTACTCATTGCATAGTATTACCAGATTTGTACCAAACATTTCACATCATAAACCTTTTGTGTTAAGATCATGATTATTCAAACATTGTCTTACACTTTTAGGCGAGTTGGGAATGCAATGCCATCATGTTAAAGGGACACTCCCACCAAAAAAATTAAGATTTTTTTATTTTGTATTGTTGATTACAGATATGTCTTGGTTTTGGTATGTGACTGTATTTAATAAAATATGTAACTAAAGAAGTGTGACTGGGTGCCACCATTTTGTGAAATATAGTTTTTGGGTGCCACCCCCTAGTGACTTTACAGCACAAATTTCTTACTTTGGGGCTGGGGACACAGAATGCAGTCTATAAGTCAGAATTCTGATCATAGACTTGCATTGAATGGGAGGATAATTTAACTATTACAGCACAAGGGTGCAGAGTTATGATCCGGTTTGATCAGGTTAATCTCCTCTTTTTGTGTTGGAAGGCAGGTAAAAAAATAAAGTTGTACACAGCCACCTAGTCCTGCACACTATCACACAAAGGAGACCATAAGAGAGCAGTATCTTATGACATGATCATGCAGTCTTTGGCCACAGTTGTAAAGTGAGACTGGCTGGAAGATTTTTGAAGATGTTGCATCATAGGACATATTCACATAATGGAGGCAGGAGATAAACACCTGATTTTATTTTTCATTTTATTTGCAATTAATTCAATCACATTAAAAAAAAAAAAAAGACACTGGCATATGTGTTTGTTTTAAATGAGCTGGTCATCTAGTTACATCTTATGTAAGTGGTAGTGTCCCTATAAATAATTAGATTGCTAGTGGGTCAAACCCACATTCCTCACTCCCCACTGCATTCATAAGATTTGCCACTCACATTGACATCTGTCCTGTCTGCTATCCAGCGTGCCAGCTGCTCTGCTGCAAAGCCCCGAACTTGCAACTCATATGTGTCTCCTTTCTTGGGTTTTCCCTTAGAAGGGAAGTGAATAAAGGTGGGAGCAGAATTCATATTCAACTAGAAGGAACAAAAAGGTAACAGTTAACAGAAAAATTAAATACATAAAATCTACATGCTAAATTACATTTTAGCCATTAGAATCCTTATGGTCAACCCTAGGGCAAGAGTAGCCCCTTAAGTAGCTGTATTATGATTTCTTTAAAGCCCAACCTTCAACACTGACTTCCACATACTTCAGTTATGATCTGTCCATCACAGGAATTAAACACTGGAAAGGGACACCGTCAGAAAGAAGAAGGGATGTGTTTAAGCACTTTCAGTGACATATCTCATTCTGACGTCATTGCCGTGGACTAAGAGAACAAGTAGCTCTTTCTTAAATTACGGCTCACAAAATTTATACAGAAGACACTTTATTATATAGTACATATTTACCATTTGGAAAACATCTGACCCTTCATCAAAATCAACCATTGCAAAGAATATCCTATTCGTATAGGCACTCGAATAACGCCACGAATTTGCCAATATTTGATATTCTTCATCAGCTTGCCTGCACAAAAAAAAAAAAAATTTTTTTTTTTTTTTTGTTTAATTAAAAATTTCCATTAACCTGTGCACAAGTGACAATGACCGTAGTATCAGGACTGGCAATAAAATGCAATGTACTATTGAGGGTACATGCCCTTTATCCTTAGGCTGGCAGCCTTCATGGTTCCCTGTAATGAATGTTTCTTTATCCAGTTTCTGTCTAGTGCAGTGGGAGATCTTTGTTGTTATATCTACTGTATTGAGGGGACAATAAGTAGGTCCCCACCGTTAACTAGCTATAAATATAGGAATGCCTTGATATCGAATAATAATGTTAGCATTTTCATTAAGAAGATGTTTTTTAGAGAAATCCTTACTTGCACACAACACACTGTCTGTGAGACTGTAGAGCAGTAAACATAACAACAACCGAATAATTCCTTGGAGGAGCCTTGATAAGACGTCGGAATTTGTCACCATTCATCCGAATGACAGGTCTCTTGTTGGCCCAATCCATGAGCTGCCCAACTTTCTCTGATAAAACCATCTAAAAATGAAAATGTAGAGTTAAAATCAGTGAAATTATGTTCTTGGACAATCATTTTACACTCATAGCTTACACAGTAATTATTTGAAATGCGCAGCCTTAAAATATAATCTGTACAATATAATAACAAGAAACAAAACAGAGTCAAAATAATACGATTTATTGGCTGAGGGTTTGATTTGCAAGCTTTCAAAAACGTTCTTGAGAGCTTACAATCAAACCCACTAATAAATGGTGTATCATTTTAATTCAACTAGTTTCCTGCTTTTCCACAGGTAACATGTTACTAGACTTTTAACCATAGTGATAACAGAAATACAACAAAAAAAATTATAAAGATAACACTTTAAAAATCGGTGCGGTTGCTCTTTCAGGAAATCACCATATGCTAATAATTGTAGCTTACCAGTACCCTTTTTGCATGTGTCCCTGCACAGTGATGTCAGAACGATAAGACAGCGCACGCTCACATTGGAATCAAATATTTTTCTATGAACATAACCTCTTCATCATCATCATGTACAATTGTCAATTTTTTTGATCTACAGTCAGTCAAACAGCCCATACTGTTCAGGTGACAACATCTCCTTTGACTGCAAAGTTTACATATGTATAAGAATATACTAATGAAAAAATAGTAAAACAAATTAATCACAAACATGGTATGATGCAAGCTAAATGCTCTTAACCATACTAAGGGTAATGTCACACAGCCCCAGGACATACTATTTTTTTTTTTTATAAAGCTGCTGTTAAACCCAAAGCGTGCATGCAACTGAAAGCGAGTTAATTCAACTTTTGAGACAGTACCCACCTCCTTCTTCTTCTGCCCATCAGATAGACCCCCGCATAGAGCGAGCAGGATGCCCCCAATCAGCAATGCATTCACCGCCGCCATATTCCGGCTAAACTTTCCTTCTACAAGGAAGACAGAAATAAAGCGTCCCTCCGTCACTACGTTGAGGGCGTGGCGAATCGAAATTCTTGTCTGCTATTGGTCAGTGTAGGTGAAGGGCAGCCAATAAAGCACTAGCAAGCTGTTTCTGTCTTATTTGCTAGTATGAATGAGGGAGGGTCACAGTGGCAGGTTCATTCAGACATTCTATGGCGTTCATGCTGTATTCTATTATTCAGACTATACAGGTTTAACATTCTGAGATTCTGGCACTATAGTGATAGTCAGATATTAGAAAATTCTACCTGTAGTAGTATATAGAATACACAGTATGAAAATGCTACATTATTGGCTTTGAGAAATTCATATTCATAAAAAGAATCGCAAGTGCTAAGTGTGACGCATTCTGCAGGATAATTTCATTGGTTTCCATGGTGATTACGCCACTTCTACTGATTACAGTATTTGTTCGAATACAAGGTGACCCGCAAACTGGATCTTAATTAATAACATTTAAAAAATAATAAGCTTGAATGTAAGGCATAGAGGAAAAAAAGTTTTGTTAGTATACACTGATTTACATGTAAACTGTTTTTCATATGTAATAAAATATTATTTAAAATGTTTTGTCTTTATTTCCTTCCTCTGTTCCCCCTTTTGAACCTACTGGACTTGTCACCTTGGTTTTGTGTTGCCCTATGCAGACAAAATTCTGGCACCTCTCTACCCATGCTGCACATGCACGACATGTCAGTGTTTTTTCGCCGCCCCTAGAAAATTTGCCGCACTAAGTATCCGCCTAGGATGCCTCGCGATAAATACTGCACTGGTCCCTGCACCAAATTGCAGTACACGCTGCATTTGCCCCTGCAGCACAATTCAGCACTCACAGGACTTCCTCCTGCACCACATTGCAACGCCCACTGGACTTTACCCTGCACCACATTATTTAATTGTATACACACCCAATGTCAGAGGGGTTTGGTCTGCTCTCTCAGGTCTTTGCCATCGAGCAGAAAGGGGAAATTGCCCTGAGTGGATCTACTACAGTTTCACAGCTGTTGAGACTACATTTCCCATGACTCCTAAATTTTCTCTGGTAGTCCCACTGTTTGGCGTCCTGTCCTGGCATAATGCGTGTGCACAAACAAGCATACAGCATGCCTCCCAACTGCCCCACTTTGTCCTGCCGAGCTCTACATCTGTACTGCTTTTCAGAAGTTTTAGCCAGATTTGCACTCACAGAACTTACCACAGCAGCCAGCACCCAGATTTGCTCTCAGGACTTGGTACAGCGAACAGATCTGCCCAGCACAGTGCGGTTGCCAATATTGAGTACCCTGATATTAAATACCCCCATACTGAATACCCCCCCCCCAAAAAAAAATATGGAGCAAATTGAATACCACGAACTAAAAACATGCATATTGAAAACCCTAATGCTAAAAGTATCCATATCGAATACCCCATATTGAATCCACCATACTAAAAACATCCATTGTGAATACCCTATATTGAATCCATCATACTAAAAACATCAATTTTGAATACCCTTATACTAAAAACATCCAACTTGAATACACCCATGTGGCGGATCCAGGGGGGGGGGCAACAAGGAAATTGGTATCAGATTTTGCAGTGGTGTGGTCCACCTCCACCCTGCTGAGCAGTGCAGATAACTAATTTATAGAGATTTTTCAGAGCATCGGAAATACGATTCCCTGCGTCATTACGGTGCGTGAGGAGCGCAGGCATAGCTGAGAGAGAGAGAGAGAGAGAGAGAGAGAGAGACATTAAAGGGTGAGAGAGACACTAAAGTGGGAGAGAGAGACACAATATGGGGGGGAGATACACTAAAGGGCGAGAGAGAGAGGCACTACAAGGGGAGAGAGAGAGACACTACAGGGGGAGAGAGAGATACTAAAGAGAGAGAGAGAAATAGGTAGAAGAGAATTATTGGCTGTACAAGGCTCCAAATTGGATAAGCCCGTCCTCCCAGTACTTCCGCAGGGCAAAAGAGACTGCAAAATAATAAACAGAATTGGACGGCTATTGTTGAAGTACAAGTCCAGACCACAGTGAAATCGCTGGAAACAAATTTATTATAATTTCACAGCATCAGCGTTCACAGTGAAACCCTCACCCAGCGGACAAAGAAAGGCTACGCGTTTCGCGCCACACACTCAGCGCTTCGTCAAGGGAGAGAGAGAGACACTACAGGGGGAGAGGAGAGAACACCATGTGAGAGATACAACTGATGGGGGAAGGAGATACCACTGATAGGAGAGAGGAGAGAACATTGACGGGGGGGGGGGGGAGGAGAGATCACTGATAGGGGTAGAGGAGAGAAAACTGACAGGAGGGAGAGAAGAGAATAGAGCGTGAGAGAGGAGGCAAAGAGACAGATATGTGGAAACGGAGAGAGACAGACATGGGTGGGGGCGGATAAGCATACATGGGTAGAGGGACAAAGAGACCGTCATAGACAAGGTTATAGCTCACACATTGCCCTGATACTGGGAACTGGGAACAGAAACTAGCCCTGGAAAAAAATGTATACCTGCCCCATAGTATAACATTATTCTTTTGTTTATAAAAGGGAAACCTATGCATTTTAAAAGCATATATAAAAAGTGTTATTTATAGAGAAGACTGATATATACCTCTGCCTAGGGTAATATATACCTATGGTATGTACACAAGGTACATACCAGTGTCCAGAGGTATATATCAGGGCAGTGTGTGACATAACTTTGTGTGCAAACTGAGGGCATATTTTGCACAGTACATATATATGCCCTCATAATGTTATACTATGGGGCAGGTATACATTTTTATTCCAGGGCTAGTTTCTGTTCCCAGTCCGGCACTGTCCATACTGTCTTGTTTGACACATTTATTTTGGGGCTGTCTCTCACCCAACATGAAATGTCTACTTTGCACAGAAGGAGAGATAATTGCAAACAAAAGGTGATTACCATCTAAACATGTAGATTGTATAGGCTAGATATATGGCAATGGACCAGAAGCGGATGCTCCATATGCGCTGTCTACTTTCAGAGACATCCGGGTGCTGGGGCAATAAAATGTGTATACTTTTCATGCTGGTCGAATTGGCAACAGAGTGAGTGACTCTGATGCCGAATTTGCAGCTGCAGTTGGCCCCTCGGATGTATCTTGTGTATTTCCAGGGGTTTGCTTTCTGTCTGTTCGCAGCACACAAACCCCCAGAAATACATGAGATACATTGTGCCCCTGAGGGACAGGTGTGATCCAGACTGGCAGCACAACTGTCACTCAGGGGCATGATACACCCCTTCCATGGACTTGAGTTTGTATAGAAATTGGAATGAATATGGGAGCTAGTGATTTACTCAAGTGATTTTATTTGGAAATAATGTCATGAGGCTGTGCAGCAAGAATTGTATTACCAGGAGGCATGAAAATAAAAAAATATATATATAGCTTTTTAGAGTATTTGGTTGCATTTTTGCCATGAATAAAAAAATATGAAACCCTGTAAATTACAGAAAATATATTTAGGGTGTACAAAAGATGTGTCAGAAGTGGGATTTGAACCCACGCCTCCATTCGGAGACCAGAACACCCAGCATTTGGAAGGTTTTTATTCCTTGAGTCTGGCGCCTTAGACCACTCGGCCATCCTGACAGCTAGCTAAATTTCGCTACCAATAATATATTTTAGGATGACTTCACCGATATAATTTCTGACAATTTTTTGCATGTTTCTTCGAATACGTTGTTTTCTACCATATACTGGAACACAGCACTCTCTCTGCATGCATCTCTAATGATGACATTTTTTTCCAACTGTTAATGAAATTTTCCTCACACCACCGAATAAGCAGACAGATGCCGTAAAGAGAAGTATCTTAACAACACATTTCACATTTCCTCTAAAATATTGGCAAAACAAAAGTATTTTCACAGATTTAAACAAAACAAGTCTAAACTACAACACCTAGCATGCAATTCGGCACTTCCCGTTTCCATACGCGACAGTACCAAGAAAGGGGCGGGGCTGTACCTGGGATATCCGGCGTCGCCATTTTGTTTTTCTCCATTTCTCTCAAGGGTAAGAAAGAGAGGTAGAGACATGTTTCCTCTGGCAAGATCCGCGTTATCTTTGACCGGTAAGATTGCACCAACCCTTCCTTACACCACAGGGGTCTTCATTAATGTCTTATTCACCGTGATAGCAGGGGAGCGAGTGTGAGCTGAGCTTGGAGTGACCTCTGCAATCAATGCAGAGAAGTTGCTTTACGCTGCAATGCAGTGATCACTAACCTTTAGCACTCTGTATGGACGGACTGCAATTCCCAGCATGTTCACACTTTGGATTAACGCATGGGAATGTCAATCAATATTGCAGTAGTTAATGAATGGATCAGTCAGTAGCTCATTATGAGGGTCCACTGTTACTAGCACTTTATAAATGGAGTGGGCTTGCACCTCATTGCTTGACGTCGCATCATAGGTGTTTTCCTGGGTAAAATGAGAATATATATATATATATATATATATATATATATATATATATATATATATATAAATACCGGGTTCCATGTGAAAATATCTCAAAGTACCGAGATTTGCCGGTTTTTATTCACATAAGTAACTGTAGCTGCAGGTGGAGTCTGTATTGTGGGAATGACACAAGGGAAATCACATAAAGAAAGAGTACAGCTCTCAAAGTGGAGAAAACATCATGGTATCAAAGAATTGTCTGACAACGTTGTTGTTTTTTTAAGCAAATCCCAAATTGTATCAGTGTAGTTGTACACTGCCCCAGTGTGTGATGTCAACATTTATTAAGATCATTCTCTCTGCACACTCCCTACAGAGATCTTACACAAAAACTGTTACCCTAATGGCAAGGATACCAACATTCTAGATCCAAACACCTGTCTCTGCCCGATGCTAGAATAACCAACTATACTACTATTTGTCTCAAGTATTTTAAAATGAACTGTGTAACATGGTAAAGTGTATTACAATATTGCATGGTCTACTTTGGCTAGTGCTGACCTGACCATTCATGTGCACTAATAACTAACATTAAGGTATATCTAGAGCCCTTCGGCTAATTACAATTTATCAGATGCCTGAAAATAACATGACCTTTATAATGAGGGGGCTGCATTCTTTAAAAATAAAAAATACTATTAAATATATCTGAGCTAAAAAGTAAAATGTAAACAATCTTATTTATGTTTAAGTGTTTATTTGCATGTAAGTATAATATATGGATTAAAGATATTTGATAAAGTTCTCATATAACTGCATTTTATATTTTTGTCCTCCACAAGACAATATGACCTTTCCTCTAAATTGAGCCACATACCTAATCCTGCGGCTTTCAAAAAGTATATGGTTTGTTATAAAGAAATATGGCTTCCCTAATGGAATTGCAGATCTGCAAACCTATTTACATTTCCTATAATTTCTCAAGTTGCTTAAATGTTTTATTTCAAGGTCAATTTTAAAAAAATGTATTGCCTGAAAATGGAGTATCTCATGTCTGCAAAGATCATGTTATTGCTTTACTGCACAGCACTGGGTGAGGTACTTCAGGCTTTGAAAATATAAAATATATATGTGCTTAACACCTATAGATAATAACGTGCATGACCAGTACCATATGTAACACCCTGACGTCCTTGAGGTTCTGTTTACCAGATGTAATGTACTTACAGTATAATATTCCAAATTTTAAAACCTTTCTAAATAGTACATTTAGCTGCAGGTAATTTGAAGATTTCGGTTGGCTGACTTTGAAATTACACAAAGAAGCAACAGATTAAATGTTTCTTGAACTATTCAATATTTAGATACTGTATCACAATATTATGTATATATGTGTGTCTTTACATTAATTTCTTCAAATAGAAGTGGGTAAATGATATTGTCCTGTAGCAGAGCTGCCTCATTCTGACATATACCTCTTTCATGCTACATTACATTTCTATATAGTGCTCTCTGTAGTAACATATGTGCGTGTCTTGGTTGTAGCTCGTGGGCTTCAGCGGACTGTCTCAAGACAAACCCACCACAAATCTGGACCGAACTTCCATGACAAGTACGGAAATGCCATCCTGATTTCCGGAGCCGTGTTTGCTGTCTCTATTTGGAGTTATGTGAGTATCAAATTTGTTTTTGTGGGTTAGATTTTTATTGTTTGAGTAAATCATTTTTTTAAGTATCACATTTTGAATCTCTGAAATCTGAATTTCCAAATAGACAAACATATCCTCGGTCTGTCGCACACAAGTGTGGATGACCCTGTCCTTTTCAGGTTCTAAAAGAAATTGAATTATTGAACCTATTTGCATGTGGAATTGACGGAAAATAACAATATTAAGTTATATGCCTACATAAAGGTGTTTTTCATGGAATGCAAGGCTTCATTTTGGTGAAGGTATTTTCTGATGTAGCAAATGGAATAGATTTCACGGATACACAATATTTGTAATATCTTACAGGTGCACCCCAAGGGTATACTTGATATCCACAGTGTTTTGTGTATTGTGATTGGTGTGTGCACCTTGCTGACTTCATAATAGTAGAGTACCTTCTAGGGCAATTTTTATATTTAAAAATAAGTGGACAATTTTTCTGTACAACACCCATATGTAACACTTATGCAGCAGTTTTAATGTGTAAATTATTTATTTTAAAGGCTGCATGAAGCAAAATCAAATTTGGGTCACACCATGGTACTAGTTGACTTTTTAAGAATAATGTAATATTTTCCTTCGCGCCTCTTACATGACACCGCAACCTGCATAATACACACTTCCAGCAGTTATACTGAGGACAATTTACATATATGTTTAATCCATGACCATGTACCCTGCTTTCTTCCCCCATCACAAGGTTCATGCCCTGAATCAGTGATAGATCAGGACACTTGTTGTTAAATGATCTCCCATCAGTTGCTGAGTAAAGCCCTCACATTTTAGTGATACATACATTACGAACACTACACTTTTTCTTTTTTTTTTTTACTTGTGTTTCTAATATCGAAGCAAAAATGTCCTTAGTATGAGGATAAACTGTCAAGCATTTTTTAAATGAACTTTTTCTCTAAATCCTGTTTCCTGCAAACTTTTATTTTCAAAGTGGATCAACAGAGGGGAACCTTAACCTCTGAAAACTGAGGGGTCTCAGCACAACATTCATGATACTTCATCGGAAAGCATCTTGGCTTCCGGTCAAAGAATATACTGGCATGTACCTTGAAGCACAACTAAACTGTCCTGGTAGGCTGGAGTAAACCCAACGTGTATGTTAATAGATACACACGGATTTACTCTGTTTAATACGTTTCTGTGGAGTGTCGCAGACCGTACCGCGGTCACTGGTTTACTTGTACAGACACATATCCCAGATCTTAATAATATAGATTTGGAGTCAACCTCATATTTGCCAGTAGGGGGCAATAATTTGCAAGCAACAAAGCTATACTGTGCCATAGGAGAATGCTGTATCACCAAGATTGTAAATGTATGTTAATATTTCATTAAGAACTCATTCATTTTAAGGTCAGTTTAATAATTTGATATATATTTTTTGTCTTAGGTGATTACACAAACTGGGATCACCTGGAACCTGTCTCCGATTGGGAGAATCACTCCAAAGGAATACAGTGAGAAATAGGACAGATGCTGCTGTTGTGGACTTTTCCTCTATACCTCTACCATGCCTCTGCTGTATGCATAATATAGCTCAATTTAGGGGGTTTCTGTTGTAATAAATCCAGTCTAAAATATTGTAAGCTTTGTCGTTCACTTCTTTATAAGTTGGAATTGCATTGTTGTGGAATCTGAGCTATTTAAAGGATATGTAGAGTTGCCTGTGTGAATTCATACGTTATGGGCAGGAGCTTGGTGACAACAAACACATGAGATCCAAACTGATTTCAACTGGCTTTAAACGGCCATTGAACTTGACGATTTTATCTTGCTGACTCAACTATACCTTGTAAAAGGCCAAACTACTAGAGCAGCTCAGCTGGCCATGGATAATGCATAGTTTAATCATTAGAAATTCCCCTTCTAAACAATGCGTTATGCAGGTTCATCTTGGTTCTTCGTGCAGGAGGAGCTCACCTGCGCACATTGCAGTCGGAGACACAAAATATGTCTCGCCTCGCCTTCTAATCAATAGATTCCAAAATCTGTGTCCCTGCTGCTATAAACTTCTCATCGCTCTGCTCCGTTGAGCCATACAGGGCCTCAAGCTGTCTGCACAAGAAGTCTTTCCGTGAGTGGGTTAAAGAAAATATTACTCGCTATAGTGATTGTCGCAACTAATCTTTACAAGCACACAGAGGGCCTTGTCATTGATGGGACCACTATTATACATTGGTTATTCCGGACTAGATCAACGTGCTAAGACAGCCCAAAAATAAGTGTTCTAGCGTCAAAGGTAATGTAACAGTCTAACCCACAGACCTCAGATGCGTTATTTAAACATTTGGGGTTTTTTTGTGTGCAAAAATGTTAACTAACTTTTATCAGACATGGGTGTCATTATGATTGGGCCTCACGACCAGTAGCAAGTGAACTGCATATATATATATATATATATATATATATATGTCCATTAGTCGGTCCAGTGATCTGTAATGTGTTTTGAATATTCTGATATCTTATTTGGATATCCTGTCCCAGTATTTGAAGTTATTATAGTGCACATGAATACACTATGATCATATATAAAATGCATAGTAAGGTGTGAAATGCGTAAAGCAATGCCACTTGTACAAACTGCTGGTTTATTACTCTATGGAGATTTCCAATATAGCCTTCACAGAAATGTGAAGCATATTCCTGGAGTCGCCTGGATTTATTACCCTCGTGTTTGCTGAATTTGTCTTAGATATCCTCCCTTGGGACTATTTGGTTACCATATTACATCATAATATGTGTTTTTACTACTTGAATACAATTTTAACCAATGACTATATTTAATGATGCTTTTTTTTTTTTTTTATTAAATTATCAGTCCTTTTTAGAGCTCCTTTGTCCTTATATTAACCTGACGTTTGTGGTTAGAAGTCAATATATTCAAGTGGGCACCTTGATATTTATAGGAAACCCCTTTTGTGGAGTATAAAATAAGCCAAAAACAACATAATAGTAGAGAGAGAACGTGTTAGATCACACAGGGCAGATAAGGGATCTTGAAGTACCCTCACTGTAACTCCCTCCTTTTCATTGGTCAATTTTGGTCACAAACTTTGTTTTCCCTCTTTGCACTCCATGTTCCCCTTTCATTTTAGCCTAGGTGCATGCAGTTTTATTCATGCTGATTTTCCTGGTTGTTGACGAGCAGTGCCCGTCCCACCCACCGGTCCCAAGAGGTGGTAAGGTATTGTTCAAAGCTAATAAAATTAATATTTTGGAAAAAAAAGGACTTCCTTGTTTTTACTTACTTCCTTTCACCTTTAGTCCATTTCTCCTGCTCTCCTTTCATTATTGCCCCCACGTCCCTTGCCATTGCACCTGCTTGACCATTATTATAACTTGCTTCTGCACACCAGAATGCACGCCCAGGACCTGGCCCTGCACACCAGAATGCACGCCCAGGACCTGGCCCTGCACACCAGAATGCACGCCCAGGACCTGGCCCTGCACACCAGAATGCACGCCCAGGACCTGGCCCTGCACACCAGAATGCACGCCCAGGACCTGGCCCTGCACACCAGAATGCACACCCAGGACCTGGCCCTGCACGCCCAGGACCTGGCCCTGCACACCAGAATGCACGCCCAGGACCTGGCCCTGCACACCAGAATGCACGCCCAGGACCTGCCCCTGCACATCCGAATGCTCTCCCAGGACCTGCCCCTGCACATCCGAATGCTCTCCCAGGACCTGCCCCTGCACATCCGAATGCTCTCCCAGGACCTGCCCCTGCACATCCGAATGCTCTCCCAGGACCTGCCCCTGCACATCCGAATGCTCTCCCAGGACCTGCCCCTGCACATCCGAATGCTCTCCCAGGACCTGCCCCTGCACATCCGAATGCTCTCCCAGGACCTGCCCCTGCACATCCGAATGCTCTCCCAGGACCTGCCCCTGCACATCCGAATGCACTCACTGGTCTTGCCGCTGCACATCAGAATGCATTTACCGGTCTTGCCCCTGCACATCAGATTGCACCCCCAGGACCTGCCCCTGCACATCAGAATGCATTTACCGGTCTTGCCCCTGCACATCAGATTGCACCCCCAGGACCTGCCCCTGCACATCAGAATGCACTCACTGGTCTTGCTCTGCACATCTGAATGCACTCACTGGTCTTGCCCTGCACATCTGAATGCACTCACTGGTCTTGCTCTGCACATCTGAATGCACTCGTAGGATCTGCCCCGGCAATTCAGAATGCAGTCCCTGGACCTGCCCATCAGAATGCACTCCCAGGACCTGCCCCTGCACATCAGAATGCACTCCCAAGACCTGCCCCTGCACACCAGAATGCACTCCAAGGACCTGCCCATGCATATCAGAATGCACTCCCAGGACCTGCCCCTGCACATCAGAGTGCACTCCCAAGACCTGCCCCTGCACACCAGAATGCACTCCAAGGACCTGCCCATGCATATCAGAATGCACTCCCAGGACCTGCCCCTGCACATCAGAGTGCACTCACTGGTCTTGCCCCTGCACATTAGAATGCACTTACTGGTCTTGCCCCTGCACATCAGAATGCACTCACTGGTCTTGCTCTGTATATCAGAATGCACTCGTAGGAACTGCCCCGGCACATCAGAATGCACTCCCAGGACCTGCCCCTGCACATCAGAATGCACTCCCAGGACCTGCCCCTGCACATCAGAATGCACTCCCAGGACCTGCTCCTGCACATCAGAATGCACTCATTGGTCTTGCCCCCTGCACACCAGATTGCACTCACTGGTTTTGCCCCTGCACACCAGATTGCACTCTATGGAGGTGGCTCTCACATTGTGCTCCCTCTGGACATGACTCCCGATGCTCAGACCTGCAGCAGTGCAAAGTCATTGACTACCTTCCCTCACTACTTCCCTTGCACAATGAGCTCCCCAGCTGGCCTTTCTGTGGCACACCTATCCCAGTCTCAAGGCATAGCAGCTGAGGAGCAAGGAGCACTGCATTCCATGTCTATACTGCTCCGCCTCCTTTCACTCTTCTATATGAGTTTGTATAGAAATATCCACTATAGCCCTTCCTCTCTCTCCTTCCCTCAAAGTCATTTTTTTCATGCAGATCTCAAACTATCTGTCTGCTAGAGGTTCTAATGCTGAAACTCCTGATATCTGCTAAGGCAAACACCATGTTAGAGGCCTCTGAATGCCGGCAGTGGCATCCATGCCATAATTTTACCATCACTGTAATGAAATGTAGTTAGGGTTGCCACCTTTTCTTCGAAAAAATACCAGCCTTGGTACTGTCTCCATAGACTTAACATTGGCCTGATGCCAATTTTTTACCGGCCTGCCGGTAAAGTACCAGCCAGGTGGCAACCCTAAATGTAGTGGATCTCTTATTAGCATGGCAAGAAATTTGAAATTGCAGGTTTTAAAGGGACTAAATAACCTGCACACTGGTTACACTGGGAATATAGAGAAATTAAAAAAGATTGAACATATTCTATAGATTGTGTTAGGAAAATTTCAAGCAAATGCCTAAATTAGGAGAAAAATGTGTTTTTCCACACAATATATAGAGCGTTTTCATTCCTTTCTCCCTCTACATTCACAGTATCAGCAATGTTCAATTGATACAGTCCCTTTAGCTAAGCTCAGTAGAATTTATATGCTTAATAAACTTACTGAAAGCTAAATGACTTCCGTATTGTGAAATAATGCACTTTATATTTTGTTTGGCATTGTGTAATGAGATTATCATGAGAACTGTGAATAACAAGGAAGTTACTGGGGACAGTTTTATTCAGCTGCAGAATTAAAACCCTACTATTGTGAAACAGACAATAAAATGCTGGCACTTTTCTTTTGGGAAGTCAGTGGGGAGTCACCGCATTGTAATCAAGTGTAGCTAGTGATTTAACCTTTAGTGTGCCATAGGAGGCATTTAGAAGTCAGTGATTGGATCTGCTTGCATGTTTCACAGTGAGGCATGGAGGCTGACGGACAGGGGATAAAAGCCACTATACTTTTCATCTTTGCTTCTATAATAAAAACACTACTTTAAAACATGTATGGTTTTAAGGCAAAACAAAACTATTTAGACATAGTTTTTTTTTAATGAACAGAATGAATTAAAAAGAAGTTCAGAGAAGGGCTACTAATCTGGTTCATGTGTTGAAGGATAAAACTTGCCAGGAAAGGTTAAAGCATCTTAACATGTTCAGCTTGGAGGAAAGACGTAACAGGGGGATATGATAGAAACATTTAAATACATAAAGGGAATCAGCACAGTAAAGGAAGAGAGTATATTTAAAAGAAGAAAAACTACCTCAGCTACAGGCATGGTTGCCAACAATGACCATGTTTCCAGGGACACATGTGTTCCACATGCTGCAGAAAGAGCATGCAAAGTGCAACCCAGCAGTATGTAGGATGGATATACGCGCAGACAGAATCCAATTAATTAATCATGGTAGGTCCTTTGAGATCTGCACCTTGATTAATTAATTGGATTCTATCGGTGCGTATATGCATCCTACATACTGCCGGGCTGCACTTTGCGTGCTCTGTCTGCAGCATGTGGAACAAATATGTGTCCCTGGAAACATGACCATTGTTGGCAACTATGTACAGGACATAGTCTTAAATTAGAGGGGCAACGATTTAAAAGTAATATCAAAGTATTACTTTACTGAGAGGGTAGTGGATGTATGGAATAGCCTTCCAGCGGAAGTGACCACACTGAAGGAGTTTAAGCATGCGTGGGATAGGCACAAGGCTATCCTAGATATAAGACCGGGAACTGGGCACTAATAGAAATATTTAGAAAATTGGGCAGACTAGATGGACCGAATGGTTCTCATCTGCCGACACATTCTATGTGTCTATGAAACAACCACACCAGACTTATAAAAAAAAAACCTCCTATTTTATCTAAAAGGAGTTCAGATGGAATAGGCATTCTCTTATACGTCTGACGTAAGCTCTCTGTTTCTTTTTAATTCATTATTTTCAGTGGGCACACAATTCATCCTTTATGCGCCATTTGTTAGCTCAGCACTGACATCGTAAGATAAATTGCAGGAGGTTGAGCTACATCCAGTCCTATGTCCCTGTACACTTAATAAGCAGAACTAAACCAATTAAGGTACACAACACATTGGATATATGAACATAGAATGTGTCAGCGGTTAAGAACCATTCGGTTAATTTAGTCTGCCCAATTATCAAAATACTTGTATTAGTCCCCTATTAAAGGTAAAGTGCCATGACCTGGATTTGAACCAGGGCTGCTGCAGCCATAACGCAGAGTACTAACCCCTATACGATCACGGCAGGTCAAACGAGTCATGTAAGGTCATATTTGACTTTGACGTCTACTATGCCAGCAATTTGTCTCCAATTGTAAATAATCCAAAGTGTAACATTTGGCAGGGCTTGGGGGAAAGATAGGGTTATAGTTTTAGAAAATACTGTGAATTTGGGGTGTGGAGGGTTTTAATTCTGATTGAGTTTTGGTCACTCAATATCTGTGTTATCATGGGAGGGAGGGACAGCAGCTAGTGAATAAACATCAGTATGATGCATTGATAAAGTTGGTTTGTGCAGGAACATTTACAAAGCACCTGGTAGAACATTAAATATATAAAACAGGTAAAGGCGTTTACATGTTCAGCTGGAGGATTGAAGGTTAAGCCAGGGACACAATATCAAGTCCCTACAGAGGGCTCTGAACATAGCTCATTGCAGAAATCCATGATGAGCTGTTAATTGAATGACATTCTATGGCATCCTAGTATCTTTTTTTGACCAAAAAAGTAGGACCGCATAGAACATCCTAGCGTCACGAAGGAGTTAAGGGGATCAACAGAGAGGGCCTACTTAAGGGTCTCTATCTGCACTAGTAGAGAGAGAACCCCACTCCATACAGACCCCGATCAGATGAGCAGGTTGAGCCCCCCACTCTGATTGGCTGCGCACGCACAAACATTGTCTTCGCGGTCAGTCTCCACACCAGCTGTGCCTCAGCACTGAAGAAGACCCAAGGTCTTTGTGTAGCTATGTTTGGCGTAGAAACCAACACTTAATCATATCTGTAACGAAACATACAGGTTTACTTGGGAGAAGGGGGAAACTATTTTTAATTCTCTAAGGAAGCAAGGGTTAAAAAAAAAAAACATTTATTTGTCCTTAATGGCTATTTTGCAATATCCTTTAATATAATGCAAACCCCTCTATCATGAATAAATAGATAATATGCACGTTTAAATACCAATGCATAATCATTATGCCTGTTACAAATTCCTATAGGAAATCAAGCTAATATCTAATGATTTTATTGCTCAAATTTAAAACATGTATTGATCATTTTTCATCTTTTTTCTCCCTCTACAGTCACAATTTAGATTGACAGAGTAGTTTTAAGCAACATCTCCTAATAAGTAATAATGTGGTAAATCAAAGCACAGTCCATATTCATTTGAATCAAACAAGCAAAGCAGTAGGCAGCTGTATTACATGACATTAGCTTGAAAACACGTTTCATGGTCTAAGAGCAATATATTTCTGTGAATTGTGCAGGGACAAACCTGGTGACCTCCTCCATCAAGGAAACAGAGTTAGTCCTGCGTAATGCATTGTTAGAAAGGGGAATGTATTTAAAGATATAACCATACATTATCCATGAGCGCTCGTAGCTCTTTCCTTCTCTTATAATGCGGGTCTCCCTTCCACTTCCCGATCCAGCTGGTGCATCAATGTGATTCCCTGGATCCCGAGGCTAACTATAGTAGGGCTTAGTTGTATAAACAGTCTTGTAGATTCCTAAGCAATGGATTAATTGTATAATGTTTCTCCATGTTCTGTGCTTATGAGCAATGAAAGCAACACGTATTTAAAAGTAGAAATTCAGTTTCAGTAGTTTTAGTAGGTTATAGGGACTGTCGGGGACATGCCATG
Source organism: Pelodytes ibericus (assembly GCA_036172795.1). Classification (NCBI taxonomy): domain Eukaryota; kingdom Metazoa; phylum Chordata; class Amphibia; order Anura; family Pelodytidae; genus Pelodytes; species Pelodytes ibericus. The sequence goes on along the minus strand of CM069861.1, from coordinate 28,791,688 downwards.
TCAGAGACATGCCATGTCAGATCTATAAGTCCCATTTTGCTCCTGTTTATTACGCTAGCCCAGTTGGTCTTTCAGGCCCCCCTGGTCTCTGTATCTCCAGCCAGTTATACATTTTTAAATAAAGCATGATAGATCATTTTAAAAGTTAATACCGTATTTGTTCGAATATAAGACGAGGTTTTTTTCAGAGCAAATGCTCTGAAAAATCCTCCTCGTCTTACATTCGAGGTCGTCTTATAATCTGTCCTCAAATTTAGGTCAGACTATAAGATAGGGATCCAGGTCCCCAGCAGAGCTGCAGGGGACCTGGATCCCCCTCTCTAACAGCAGGGGATGTCTGCGCGATAAGCGCAGACTCCCCTGCTGCCGCCCGGCACGACCGCCGGGGCTTCTATGAAGAAGCCGGGTACTTCCGGCTTCGTCACAGAAGTCCCGGCGGGCGTGCCGGGCGGCAGCAGGGGAGGTCTGCACTCGTCGCGCAGACATCCTCTGCTGCCCCGCTAGCCACCAGGGAGAATCGGGCAGCTGGGGGATGTCTGCACGATACGTGCAGACATCCTTCATGCTGCCCGACACGGCAGTCTATTATGACGGACCAGCTGCAGACATCCCCCGGCTGCCCCCACTAGCCACCAGGGAACGAAACCAGGTAAGGGGGAGGGGGGGGGGGACAGAGGACACAGACAGACAAGGGGAGGGGGGGGGGAGAGAGAAAAGGGGAGGGGGGATAGAGAGAGACAAAGGGAGGGGGAGGACACAGACAGACAAGGGGGGGGGGGAGACACAGACAAGGGGAGGGAGGGGGACAGAGATAAAAGGGGAGGGGGATAGAGAGAGACGAGGGGGAGGGGGGAGGACACAGACAGACAAGGGGGGGACACAGACAGACAAGGGGAGGGAGGGGGACAGAGAGAAAAGGGGAGGGGGGATAGATAGAGACAAGAGAGAAGTTTTGGGGGGAGAGAGAGACAACGCTGGGGGGGGGGGAAAGAGACAGCTGGGGGAGCGGGAGAGAGGCCGCATTGGCACATAAAAGCAAATAAAAACAAGAAATGCATTTGTATAATATAAATTTTTTATTAAATATTAAAAAGCAATTTACATATATACAAGTTAAACTTTTTTCCTATAGGGTAGTCTTATAATCAGGCTTTTAGTTTTTTCCCTAAAGTAATGTACAAATTTGGGGGGGTCGTCTTATAATCAGGGTCGTCTTATAATCGAGCAAATACGGTAAGTCAGCAAAACAGGGATCAATTTTTTTTGGGAGGGGGGTAAAATATTGACATTATTCCCTATCGTAGACCCTAAACAATAAAAGTCACACATTTTGTTTGTTAATATGTAAATTACAGTATGCTGTGTTCAGATTTATGATGCATTCACACTTAAATCAGGAAGCAAGGACCAGTTTGTCTGGAGATTATATATTATAGGATGTTCTTTGATCATTTATATCTAATAACTCAGCATCAACACAGGGAAACAGGAAAAACTTGAAACATTATTAGTTAGAATGTGTTGGCAAACAATTGTTATATATAATTATGTAAGTATTGCTCTATGTGGTGATGCCTACACCCATGGAATAGGGAAATTATAATTGATATTTTAATCTTTTGAAGTTGTGCACCAGCTGGCCATAACCCTAAATCTGAACTATATGATGTCAACTGTAAACTCAACACCCTATTGTTTCTTGATTTGGGGGGCTTATTATTTGAGAGTGACTTCTTAATTATCATATGTCCAGCAAGACTGCAGGAGAAGAGCCAGCATGTTTCAACTTAATATATGAACAGACAGACAGACAGACACACTTCCTTTTTTGTTAAAGGGACACTACCACTTACATAAAATGTAACTAGATAACCTGGTAATTTAAAACAAACACATATATAAATCATATGCCACTGTTTCTTATGATTTAATTAATTGCATATAAAACAGGAAAAATAAAATTAGGTGTTTATCTCCATTATCCATTTTGAGAATATTTCCTATGATGCAACATCATCCAAAATCTTCCAGCCAGTCTCACTTTACAATTGTTGCCAAAGCCTGCATGATCATAAGATACACCCTTGCTCTCTTACTGGCTCCTGTGTAATATAGTGGGCACATTGACCTGACCAAACAGGATTATAACTCTGTCGCCTTGTGTTGCAATAGTTACATTACCCTTCCATTCAGTGAAAGTCTATGATCAGAATTCTGACTTATAGACTGCATTCTGTGTCCCTAGCCCCAAAGTGAGATCTTAGTGTGGTGGCACCCAAAAACACTATATTTCACAAAATGGCGGTGCCCAGTCACACTTGTTTAGTTACATATTTTACTAAATACAGTCACATAAGAAAAGAAAAAAGACATATCTGAAATCAACAATACAAAATAAAAAAACTAACACCTTTTCATTTTTTGGTGGGTGTGTCCCTTTAAAGGAAGTTTGAAATAAATTAATACACTTGCACCCATTTATTTATTGAAGGCACATTAACATTCAGATGTTTATATTTAATTGCTCAGATTAGTAGTATACAATTGTATGTTTTGTAATATATGTGTAAATGTATACCTAACTAATTTAAAACAAAACATGTGACATTTTAATATGTGTATTATTTAATAAAGGGATTTAAAACAACTACAAATTAAAATTAGTATGTTTTATGTGCCTTACACAATCCCTAGAAATAGAAAGAAACGAACATTACTCTCTTAACTATAACCCCTTTAAAAAAAATGTGACCCCCCCCCCCCCCCAGATAAATAACCAACATAGTAAAGATATCCCTGGTATTCACGCAAGATAATGTAATGTGATAAATAAATAGGCACTGTTCCATTTCGAGTGACCCATGTAAAATCATTCAATATGTGATATATCATTTACAGCAGGGGTCCTCAAACTACGGCCCGCGGGCCACATGCGTCCCGCTGAGCACATTTATCCGCTGCAGGAACCCCCCGCTCCCCGCTGTTTACCGCGGATGCGGCTGCAGGAAAACGAAAAAAAAAAAAAAAAATCACCGTTCCGTCACATCCGGATCCGGTAACTGTGTTTCCCTCCTCCGTGCAGGAGGGGAACGTCCGGCCGGGGACACAGCAGCTGAAGGTAAGTGATGGGGAAGGGGGGGAGGAGGGAGGTATAACGAGCATCTGACTGGCATAATATTTCTGGGCATCTGACTGGCATAATATTCCTGAGCATCTGACTGGCATAATATTCCTGGGCATCTGACTGGCATAATATTCCTGGGCTCTGACTGGTATAATATTCCTGGGCATCTGACTGACATAAAATTCCTGGGCATCTGACTGGCACACTATTCCCATTTAAATACTGGTAAGTTTAACTTTACTTCATTTTAAATATTGTATTTGTTCCCATTTTGTTTCTTCACTGCAAAATAAGATATATGCAGCGTGCATAGGAATTTGTTCATAGTTTTTGTTTTTACTATAGTCCGGCCCTCCAACGGTCTGAGGGACAGTGAACTGGCCCGCTGTTTAAAAAGTTTGAGGACCCCTGATTTACAGGAAGGAAAAAGAAACAGATCTTATTTTTTATTTGTTCATTTTTTCTTCCCCTCTCCTTTTCCCATTTAATTGATAGACTACAGATGAGACAAACATTTATGCAGGACAAAAAAAGCATTATTTCCATGTACAGGTGTATTCTGTTATAATAACATGCATTATAATTCCTCTTATAGTGCGGGTCTCCCTTCCACTTCCCGATCCAGCTGGTGCATCAATGTGATTCCCTGGATCCCGAGGCTAACTATAGTAGGGCTTAGTTGTATAAACAGTCTTGTAGATTCCTAAGCAATGGATTAATGGTATAATGTGTCTCCATTTTCTGTGCTTATGAACATTGAAAGCATCAGAAAAAAGACACGTATTTAAAAGTAGAAATTAAGTTTCAGTAGTTTTAGTAGGTTATAGGGACTGTCGCGAACATGCTATGTCAGATCTTTAAGTTCCAGTTTGCTCCTGTTAATAGTTTATTACGCTAGCCCAGTTGGTCTTTCAGGCCCCCCTGGCAGTGCTGTATTTACCGCGAGGCATCCTAGGCGGATGCCTATGGCGGCAAATTTTGGGGGCCCCCCAGCACTGAAAAAAAAAAAAAAAAAAAATAGACCGCGCTTGCAGGCAGAGACGGAGGTGAGAGGGGATCGGAAGATCCCCCCTCACCAACGCTCTGCCTGCCAGGCTGCACGGGGAGCCGAACAGGCAGCACAGAGAAACCTCCGTGCTGCCTGTTCGGCTCCCCGTGCAGTGTGCCGACACGGAAGTCCTGACAGTCACGTGACGGGCACGCTGACGTCATACGCGCGCCCGGTCACGTGACCTGTCGGCACAATCGCCGGAAAGCCGAACAGGCAGCATGGAGGGACCATGCTGCCTGCCACTAGCCTCCAATGAAAGGTAAGTGCTGATGGGAGACTGTGTGTGTGTGACTGAGTGTGATGGGAGTAGGAGTGTGTGACTGAGTGTGATGGGAGTGTGAGCTTGATGTGAGTCTGAATGATGGGGCATGCCTTAGGTGTGTAATGTGGGTGTGCAGCTTGGGTAGGGGGGTGCCCGGATTTTGTCTGCCTAGGGCAGCACAAAATCAAGATACACCACTGCCCCCTGGTCTCTGTATCTCCAGCCATGGGTTCCATATTTTTCTTGATTGGTGGGGTTGATTTTCACTGCAAATACATATAATCAGTTTGACATTATTCTTAGGGGTGTAGGTTTCTAAGGGTGGATGGTTAAGAATAGCTGAGAAAGGGGAAAGAGAAACCTTGTTGTGTATAGTGGTAGCTATGAGTTGTTTTTTTTGAATTCTCAGGTAGGGCTAATCCTTGGACAGGTCCACCACGTGGAATTACGTCCCTGTGAGGTTGCAGCCCCTATAGCTTAATCCTGAGGCATTAAGAACAATTTTTGACAATTTAACCGGATCATGGTACTAACGGCTATCCATTTTATAGGTTTTTTCTTTAAAGAGAATACATGGGGAAATAGAGTGCGTGTTGATAGTCGTTCATTGTTCAGTGAAATCAGTAGCCAGGTCGGCCTCCTCATAGAGTTTGGGGTGGGGTCTCCTGGTATGGATTGCAGGGAGTAATAAATTATGGAGATAATCCATAGATCCAAGGAGAGAAGGTTTACTTTTGTAAAAATCTTTCATACTGTAAAATCTCAGGTATGGGAGACGGGTGTAATAGAGATATTAAAAAAACTCTGGGTCTGTAAGAAATGAAACCTTTGTAAATCTGGGATGTCATATCTGTCATTAAGGAATGTGTAAGAGCAAGGGGCGGTCTCTGATCAGGAAGTCATGCATTCTTAAAAGCTGCTGGGAGAGTCTTAATGAAGTTGTTCCTGGACCATGTCCAGAGTGATAATATAATCTGAGGTTGACACCTACATAATGTGTGATATGACCTTCATTTCCAAGACCTGAGAATAGCAGCTTTAGAAAAGCTCTTGGCTCTCACACCTGATTTATTTGCAGTTGGTAATGATGTGCCAATCCTAGATGTTATTTGGGATTTGTTTCCAAATCGGTGAAGGGAGAAAAAAAGGTGCTGGACACAATAAAGAACTGGCATCTGATCTTTTGTTTATGTCTCAATGTTCCAGTTTGGGTTGAATGAATCCCATTGTATTGTGTAATAATTGCTAAACATTACAATACATTAGCACCGCAGTTGAGTATCTGGAATCTGGAGTATAGTTCTTCGATTTTGGGTATATATTTAATTCTGACAATCAGATAATGGCAGAGAACTCCTGATTTTGTCTTGAAACCCATTCCATCAACACACTGGAGGATCTACTCAGTAAAGAGACAATAGCAGGGAATGGAGATGAGAATTCCAAACTTTAGGCCAATGTAGCTGAGTTGGTAAAATTCTCCTATAGAGCTGACCGGGAGATTATTTTCCAGTTTGGCTACTTTGGCCTTAATTTAGAAATTCCCTTCGCTTTCTTTATTGAGTAGACTTTTGTGTCTTTCAGATGACTAAGCAAATATCAAAACAAAGACCCAATTCCATAAATGTGTATGCACTAGATTGAATAGATTGCACTAGATTGAGTGCCTGTTTAAAATAGCTTCACATCCTATTGCTCAGCTTATTTGGCCGCCAATAAGTTCATTAGTTACCCCTTAAGAACACATTTAATAACTAGGATTGTCAAATATTTGTAGAATTCAGGAGCCAAACAGACCAATTCAGGAGCCAAACAGACCAATTCAGGAGCCAACTAGTATAACGCCTTTTAAGGATGTACTTTATGGTTCCACACGAATATATCAGTGGGTGCTCAGTGTAAGCCCTTTCTTCTCTTAAGATATTGTCACCAGTGTGCATGACACATGACTCCATCAGGAGAACCGCACATCACGCGCCTCTAAAGTCAGCCAACATTCCGCAGTCGTACAGCGATCTTAACGCTCCGCCTCTCTCCATCACGCCAAGGAACCATGGTAACGCTTGCCCAGTCACGTGACCTAGCTCTCGCGATACTTCCCCAAAGCCCGGATCCGGGCATCCCACTGCAAGTGACAGCACTACCGGGAGACACGGAGTGAGTGAAGGATGTGATCAGAATATGAGGCAATGTCGCCTGGAACCGGACAGTGAGAGCCTGCGTGCTGGATGTGGCATATGTAAGTAGCATGTAATCACTTTAGCTCCTCTTTTGAAAGGCAACAATGACTGCTAACCTTTGGCACCCCTAATAGGGTGCTTACGAAGCTAGATGAAGCTCCCGAGCATCATGGGAAATGTAGTCCACACTAACTTAAAGGATAAAGGTTATCTATCAATGATATAGGACAGAGATTGACCCCATCTTTCTGTGCAGTTTAGTTTTTCTGCTGTTCTTGTTGTCCCCCTCTGTATAATAAATAGCCATGATTTCTATCTATAACACAACCCAGATGTTCTCTCATTGACGATGTGAAGCTTTGGACTTGTCCTGTTTTCTCCCTGTAATGTATACATCTGATACCATATATAACATTCAGGGCTAGAATGTTGGAAGTCCAGCTGGGCTTCCTATGGTGCTGTTGATAGGAGCAGGAATTAGCCATCACGTATATGGAGCACGAGGCATGTCTTCCTCTTCAGGATAACACTTAGACTTTTTTGCACTTGTTGGAGCACAACTCTTCACAGTCTCAGCTGAGAGTGATGGGAATTCTAATTCATCTATACCTAGAGACAGATACAGCTTGGCCAAACTTTATGTGTAACTCCTGTGCACTGGACCTATTTTCCCTTTTTAGAGCATGGGATATATTATTGTATAGTGAGATTAGTACATACTTGGAATAGCCTGCCACTCAAAGTATTAAAGGCTAACACTGAATACATGCGAGGTCCATAACGCTGTTCTCAAGGGCAGATAAATCTGAGCTTTCATTTACAGGCAAAATAAATAGATAAGTTTGTTTATTTTGGCAAATATCCAAATTGTTTTCTGGTTTCTTTGTTCCAATGCTCCATTCGTCCCCTCCTCTTCACAGCATGAAAGTTTTTCATCTTTGCTCTGATGTTCCATCTCCCTCCAACCTCTTCAAAGCTATCCCTCTTCCACTTCCAAAGGGAAGATCATTTTACAGTCATACTTATATTCATTTATTGTTAGTGCCACTTGTTAAACTATAATGTATAGAATCTTACAGGATTTTCCACCACCCAATGTAGAGGAACACTAGCAAGTTTCTAGATTGAGTTACTTTTACTTTGAAGATTTACTATGTATTCATGCTGTTTTATGCCTGCACTTGAATGCTACTATAAACATATGTGTATGCAATCCTCTAAATATTTTAAGTATTATGTATGCTACTTAAAAGCAGTAGCAGGCTTGCAAGAAGATGCAAAGATTAACATTTTAAAATATGTCAAAAAACACCACCAGCCCATATATTAATGCATAAATTAAATATGCCAAAGACATTTTCAAGAAGATGTTTGTGACTGCAAAGCCCCACAGTGCCTCTTGTTTGGGTCACATGACCAAAGTCTAAAGACAGTGGAGGTTATTTATAAAAGTACATTAGGCAATGTTTTAAAAAGTGGAGAGTTCACCAATGCAAGGTTTCTGCTGTTTATACCACTTCTATGACTATTCTCCACAATAGAGTTTTATCAATACTGCCGCCCCCCTCCCCTCCATGAGCCGGAGTAAATGAATGGAACATACACTGATGTGATTATTGAATACATTTTAGCAGGTGTGATAGTGTGTGTCATGGCATGTTTACAGCAAGAGAGGACGTGGCAGGTGCAAACAAATGTCCTTTATATTTTAACCTTTCAGGCAGGTGAACACCGTTCTCTTTACTTCAGAGACAAAAAAAAGGTACCGGTTTCCTTTGAAATCCACATTAACATAGAATGCGTCAGCAGATAACCTTTTGGCTCATCCAGTCTGCCCAATTTCTGCCTTAAATCTAAATATTTTTACTGTATTAAACTCTACCACTTCTGCTGGAAGTCTATTCCATGCATTCACTACCCTCTTCGTAAAGAAATACTTCCTGATATTGTTGTGGTATTTTTTCTACTTTTAAAGGTACTCTCCTCCTTTACTGGACTTTATCACCAAAACATTGTTTTTATTGTGAATGTAGATAATACAAAATTGAAAATGATCTAACCATTGTACTAACAGAATTGCAAGCAAATGCCTAAATACGGAGGGAATGTGTTTTTAAGTGTGTCTGTAGAGTCTCCTTTAAATGACCTCACCTTTGGCTTATACTAGTGATGGCTAACCTTGGCACTCCAATTATTTGGGAACTATGTATGTCATGATATTAGAAGGACTGAAGGGGCACAATTGAATGTGTTGGCAGTTAAGAACCTATATCTAGGATAGCTTTCTGCCTACCCCATGTATGCTTAAACTCCTTTACTGTATTAACCTCTACCACTTCTGCTGAAAGGCTATTCCACGCTTCCACGTCCCCCCTCAGTAAAGTAGTACTTCCTGATATTACTTTTAAACCTCTATTTGCAGATTATACCCTCTTGTTGTGGTAGTCTTTTTTTTTTCCTTTTAAATATATTCTCCTCCTTTACTGTGTAGATTCCCTCTTTATGTATCTATATGTTTCTATCATATCCTCCCCGTTACGTCTTTTCCTCCAAGCTATACATGTTAAGATCCTTTAACCTTTCCTATTAAGTTTTATCCTACTCTGAACTCTCTGGAAAGTATCAAAATCCTTCTGGAGATGCAGACTCCAGTACTGAGTACAATATTTCAAGTGAGGTCTCATCATTGCTCTGTACTACAGCATGTGAACTTCCCTCTTTTGTACTGCCAATACTCCTCCCTATACAACCAAGCATTCTGCTAGAGATTCCTGCTGCTCTATTACATTGTCTACCTACATTTAAATCCTCTGAAATAATTACCCCTCAATCTCTTTCCACAGATGTTGAGGTTAGGACTGTATCACACATTCTACACTCTGCCTTTGGGTATTCACCATGATATACATAGTTCCCAAATATGTGCAGTGCCAAGGTTAGCCCTCCATGCAGGTTTTTGGGATTCACTACTACTACATCACCAGCACAAAGCGTATGAATCCTAATGCTAAGTTTAAAAGAAGAGTTAGATTAGCTTCTGGTCTCTTATTTTTAAGATCAATAAAAAAAAAAAAATGGCATCTAAATAGATGAAAATCAGTATCATCTTCCTTTTCTACTGTTTCATGATGGCTTCTAATACTACAAAAAGAAACATAATAAAATAAATAGTTGCTCTAGTAATCAACCATGGGCTATTCATTACAAGGGAATTGCAAAATTGTGGACAAAATAGCAGTTTGAGATATTGTTGAACAGAATCATTTTTCGAACTCTGCTACTTTGACCTTATGTTTGCACTTCTCTTGCCACTTCCCTCTTTCATAAATAAAGTCCTATATGTTTGTTCAGCATGTAAAAGGCATTGGGGCTGGAAAGACAGAAATATAAGAAAATGCAGTAAAATTCCCCGTTGGTCAGTAATAAGAAATAGGCTGTCATGATGGAGATCCAAAATGTTCTGAATGATGTTTGAATTTAGTTCCAAATATGTCATTAATTTGAAATGAGATTATTCTTCACGAGCTACAAAATATCTATCCAGCCACTGATCATAAAATAGTGAAACAAATTTGTAAACTTTTGTCTCTACCTAATAACGCCTATTTTCCAGCTGAGGGAACATTTCTTGACTTTCGTGTACTGTTGATTGGACGATGCATTTTACATTGCTTCTGCACTCACCGAGAAAGTCATGACTAAACAGAAAAGAAATGCTGTGTCAGGGCTGCCACCAGAGAGAGAGCGGATATTTCTTACTAATCCACACAAATCATTGTGAAATGTAGAACCTAGAAATCTAACCATTAATAAAGATCAGCTTTGTAGTAATGAGTTGCTTGTGCTGTGGCAGCTGGGCAGGCGGCTAATCCTTTACGGACGCTTAACTGGATAACAATAGAAGTAATTCATAAAAATTCAAGCACAACTCAGTGATATTAATGTCCTTAGTCTCTTCTCGGGTGTCAGCCATTGTCACGTAAAACCACCAGTCATGTTATTAACTAGCGAAGGTTTCCCTTTTAATGGGAGATATTCCAAAACGTTTTGGAAGATTAGTGGAAACCCGGCCTTTTACAAATGTGTTTTTCTTAGATAACGAATAAGGAGCTTAACAGCAAATGAAGCGTTAGTTAAATAAAGAAAGCATAGACTTGTTTATATCACACCATTTAGAGGCCAGCAGCCATGGAGTTAGTTAATGGCAGCCTGGTTCAGATTGAGCCTGGATAGGAAACACACTGAAGAGAGTTATTTTGGCAAATTCCAGCTACCATGAACCAGATTATTGTAATCAGCCAGCCTTTAGCAAGCGGAGTTTGATGAGCGGTTATTAAGACCACTGGCTAAGCTTGATGGGTGTTCTAGTTCACAGCAGCTGGAGCTGAACACGTGGAATAAATAGAAGGCGTGCAATGATTGCTGGGTATACCAGTACAATCCTACAACTCTTCCCTGCCACGGCTCACCAGAGTGCTGGAAGTGAAAGAATTCTGGGATGTGACCTCTGCTCCCATGTCTGGCAGATTCCTGCAGATCTCTGGAGGATTTTTTTTCTTTTTCTTTCAAAGGCATGTTGTTTGTGGAAAAATAAACCTCTTTGTAGAAAATATGCTTATCCTGCAATCACAATTAGCCATACATGTATTTATTTATTATTATAATACATACAATTCTGAAAAGGTGAAAACTGTGCTTCTATCACCTTCCAAATTACTATCACTAGTACAGACCAAGGCCTGATATATTTGCAGTGAAATAAGCCTAGGAAAATGTGTGTGTGTGTATATATATATATATATATATATCTGTGGAGTTGGTAACGCCGTGACAACAGATAAAAACCTAATACTTTACCTGTAACGTCAGACATATGTTATTCATTTGATCTTTGTGGCAGCCATGTGCATATTCTGGCCATATTAAAATCACTTAACACTAATATAACTCTTACCACATCCATTGGAAATGGATTCCATGTATCTAAAACGTTTTCCCACATTTTCCCTTAGTTTTAAATCCCTTCAAATCACAATACATCCATACTCGCCACATCCCAATCAGGATGTATATTGTTTATTTTAAGTTTTAGACGTTAACTTTGAAAAGGCCTGAGGCTTGGGGTAAATACAGTGTCAAGAAAGCAGATCCGCGTTCTTTTAATTTCCAGTGTCTTTTGATCATGTTTTCCATTTGCTTGTCCTGGTGCAGAGCGCTCGGTGTAAAATGATATAATCCAGCAGCTGTGACATCACCAATGACATCTGACGTACTGGCGTAATTAACACACGTCACAGAGCAGCACTGCGCTTACAACCTTTCTGCCCGTATTTGATGCAGACACCTGCATAAAGAGGGATTAAAACTTTAAAATAAAAACATGTCGACACTTTGATCTGCTCAGTGAGGCAGCAACTTCTCAGGATTATTTCTATATTCATGAAAGAGAGAATTACAGGGTATTGAGAAAAGAATGACAAACTTAAAGGACAAATACACTTTTTTTTTTTAATTGTGCTTCTAATGTAGAAGCACAACTGCAAAATGAGTTGTCCCTAGATTGAGAATAAATATATGATAGTACATACATGCAGGTTTATCCGCCGGCAAGCAGGCAGTCTGGGTGGGTCAGAGAGACCTTTGTTTTTTTTACATGAGATCAGGAGAGGGGACATTAGATGCATTAGGAGAGAGTGAGACACCTCGCACAACTAAAGTCCTGATCAGACTATCAGGACAAGCCTGGTTTACTTGGGGGAAATGGAGAATCAAGAGTTAACAAAGAAGTTGAATTTTCTATGTCTACATGCATTTATGACAACAATTTTGAGAAATTCAGCAACACCAAAATCGGATGTGGAGGCGCTGTATGATCGCTCTTTGGAGCAATCACATTTGCCATATTGAAAGGCAGTCAACTCTGGGGAGAAGATGGTTTTGAAAAAGCAATATGCTACTTGCCGTTAATGCCCTATAACTTGCAAGAAACAACAGAAAAGCCATAAAAAAATGTTTTTCTTTCTTTCATTTTCTATATACATATATATTTTTTTAATAGTAAATTATGATCTGATCAAAATAATGGTATCTAACGAAGGCCTTTCATATCCAGATATATATATTTTTTTTTTAATCATTTTTGTGTGGGTTAAGCAAAAGAAAGAAGGGAAAATAACTGGTAAACATAAACACTGCAGAAGCGTTTAAAAAACATTTCTATGAACTGATGTGTCACCAAGGGTTTAAACAGTTCTGATATCATAGACTATTGTGGGATGCCTGCATTTCTGGCTAATCGGTGACTGTTTGCTTTTCTTAGTGATGTGAAAACCGAAGCGGAATGGAGGCTGATATCAAGGCACAGTTGGCGGTTATCCCCGTGGAGGGGATGACCTGCAATTCCTGCGTCCAGACGATTGAGAAACACATCGGGGGTCTTAATGGAATTCACAGTATTCAAGTGAGTAATGCACGTTGGGGTCATTTAAGATATTATGTGAGGCTTAAAGGGACACTAAAGTTGTTTTTTCCACTTGTGTTTCTAATATAGAAGCACAAGTGAAATGTCATTGTCCCTAGTATGAGGATTAACTGGCGTGTACGTTTGATAGTACACGCCAGTTTATCCTCTGACTGGCAGCTGCCATGCTTCCATACGAAGCAGGCAGCCGTCTGGTCGGCTACCGGCTCTCTTTGCTAGCACTGAGAGAGACCCTCGTTTTTGCATGGGACCAGCAGGGGGGACCTTAACTAGGTTCCCCTCTGCTGATCCCATGCAAAAACGAGGGGCTCTCTCTGCGCTAGCACCAAGAGACCCTCACATTCGGCTGACTGCGCGTGCTGACGTTTTTCAGCACGCGACAACCGGGAACTGCTGTGTCTCGCATGTGAGACACAGCAGATAGTAAACCCGCGTGTATCTATTAAGATACACATCGGGTTTACTTTCAAAGACCCGGACATGTATTATTTAACACTTGCTTCCTTGAAGGAAGCATGGGTTACACAACTTGGAATGTCCCTTTTAAAGGGCATGAAAAAGTGAACTAATGAATATTCAAGGTGACGTGTAACTGAAATGCATTCATTATTTTTATGTAATCTTTGCAAGAATTCCCTTTTAAAATGTAGCTGTTCCATTTTTTTTTTCCCCTGTCCTTGGACAGAGGCATCTCCACGCCAATCAGAATGGCACGTAGATACGCAAATGCATATTGAAAATCAGGAGTGGATTGTATTTGTGCACCACGGATTTCCTCTATGGATTTGTGGTCCTATTCGTGTGGCTAGAGACTGATCATGAAATAACTTGATGGGAACAATTACACATCAACCAAAGAAACTGTAAATTGGGCATGTCATGGCTGCACCCAAAAAATATGAAAAGTAAAATGCCTGATTTACAGCCCAATTATAGGAATGTTTTAACTAATCCTTGTTGAAAGGGGTTGTTTCAGATGATTACAGGAGCTTTTCACATTATTTTTATTACCTCTAGATCTGGGAGATCCAGTAAAACAGAAAACATGTATTGCAATAACCTGACACTCCTACAGTGAGATTATATTCTACAAACAGCACTGGAAAATAGCAAAAAATAGTCTTATCTAGAATGTAATAAAGCACTTGACACTCTAACAGTGCACACAATACCTCTGGTTTGTTAAAAGCCATGGAATGCCGGGCTGATAATCCCCAGGAATGCTATTCACTAGTGTATCATAAACAACTTTTATTATTCAGTTTTAAAAGGGCTGCATGAAATGGAGGGAACATTCCTACTAAACAGTGTGTTTTTTATGTTTTTAATTTTTTTTTACTTCTGGTCCCACTATATAATGTTGGTCTATGTATTGGTGGGATGCGGCTCAGTATGTAGAAAAATGAAAAACCATTAATACAGGGGTGTCACAATGTGAGACTTGTGGGCCAAATGCTGCCCGCAAGTTGCCGCCCAACTATCTATTCCCATTACACCTGTAAACGTGTAGTATTGTTTGAATAAAACTGATTTAAACTGTGTGACTACTTTTGCATGACTGTTAAATAACCAGCCTTTTTTTATATTGCCAACAATCTATTCTTTGTTTATTGTAAGTTAAATTTAATTCGGGCCAACACAAATATGCATTTATGATCATGTGACCTACTTCAGTAGGAACATCCATGCCTCTGTATTAAAACATACTTTTTAAATTCACTATGTTTGTTTCTTAAGTACTTTTATATTCATATTTAGGAGTGTTGAATGTTATAATCTGAATCGTCCTTGACAATATGTTATTCACTCTGTGATGCTTAAAAAGCTCAAAATAAAAACTTTGATTTAAAAAAAAAACCCCAAAACATACTTTTTCAGTTCTTCATTACACAGTTGCTTGCTTTATTTCTATTTCTTGTTACCATTGCTCATTTATATCTGTGACATTTTATGTGGAGGGCTTTAATCAGTTTCCTATTTTTAGTTTAAATTGTGAGCTGTCCTTTTCTGACCCTGAGAAAATAAATAAACATGAGTGCTGTGGTGTATAGCACTACCTGCTATACAGCAAAGAAGCTCCCCAGCACATTTATTTCTGTTACACAACTCTTGCTGTTTTATATTAATCCTATAGTTTTAGTGAATGTGTGTGCAAAAGGTTTACACAGGTGTGAGAAAATTCTGTTACAAAAATAGACATGTTTCTATTTTTATCAATTAACAAAACTGAGTGAACAGAAGAAAAATCTAAATCGAATCAATATTTAGTGTGACCACCCTTTGCCTTCAAAACAGCATCAATTCTTCTAGGTATACTTGCATACAGTCAGGGATCTTGTAGACCTACAGTCAGGTGTATGATAAACAATTATACTAAACAGGTGCTAATGATCATCAAATTAATATGCAGTTTGAAACATAATCATTAACTAGAACAGAAATGGCTGTGTGGGAGGAATAAAACTGGGTGAGGAACAGGCAAATGCCATGACAAGACTGAGCACAGCAGTAAGGTAGTGCTACTGCATCAGCAAGGATTCTCCCAGACAGAAATTTCAAGGCAGATAGGGGTTTCCAGATGTGCTTTCCGAGCTATTTTGAAGAAGAACAAAGAAACGGGCAACACTGAGACTGTGCTGCAGATGGGAAACATCATGCTTTCTTTCCATCACAGTCGGACATTGTCCCGCAGTGCCATTAGCTCAGAATTGGAAGAAAATTGTGGACCTTTGGTAGACCCATCTACTGTCCAATAGACTTGGCAGCAAAAAGCCATACCTCCGACGTGGACCCAACTATGCACAAAAACACCGGAACTGGAGTGCAGTAGAATAGCAGCAAGTTCCCTGAACTTAAAATTCATGGCTGTAGCAGAAGGCACTTTGTTTGCCAAAGCACTGGAGAGTGGTACAAGAATTAGTGTCTGCAGGTAACCTTCACTTGTCTTGAAGGTTACTTTCAAGCTCGGGACAGCATTTCTGCAAATGGAGCTGGGGATTTGGTCAGAATGAATGGTCTTCTCAATGGTTAGAGGTACAGGCAGATACTTATCCACACTGCAATACCATCAGGGAGGCACCTGACTGGCCCCAAATTACCACAGCCACAGTGATGGTCTCAACACCTTTGTGCCTGTCTGGTTTTACATGAAGAAAGCTTAAATCCGCAGAAGAAAGCACACCAAATGCACCAGCTGACACTGGAACAAAGCAAGGATATGAGTCCATAAAATAAATGGATTTTTATTGTAGTCCGTGGACCAAATAAAATAGAGCGACCAAAATGCAGAAAAAAGCCTTAACGCTAAACATGTTTCACACTAAGCGTGCTTAATGTTTAGCAGCCCACCCATCTATGCAAACCGAGCCCGTGGTTCTCTCTCTAAAATGTTTGGAACAACCTACCTGTGAGTTCCTTAAAAACCTGTGTGCAAGGGCACCCAGAAGGATTGATGCTGTGTGAAGGCAAAGGATGGTCTCACCAAATATTGATTTTTCTTTGTTCTTCTGCTTTGTAGTTTTGTTCATTGATAAAAAAAATAAAATATTAATATGTCTATTTTTGAAAGCTTTCTTACTTTACAGCATTTTACACATTTTTTTTCACACCTGCCTAAAACGTTTGCACAATACAATGTGTGTGTGTGTGTGTGTGTGTGTGTGTGATATTGATCACACAATTAGGTAGGCAAGCATCATCTGTAAAATACATTACTGTAATCTGGTTTCACCTTGTTTACTGGGATTAGAAGGTTAATGTGATTATCTAGATATTCGATTGCGTGGTAAGAGTTGTCCCTGTCTGCTTTTATTGCTGATGCAATTGTTTGATTTGGACTTTATTGGATAAATGTCAGCATTTCTAGCAGTGTGTTTCTGATAATCACAGTACGATTCTCCCCTCTGGGCTTTTTCAGAAACATGACGTGGGATCTAGGCTAATGCTAAGGGGTAAAATTAGGTTTGCAATTATATTAAATATCACTTCACCTTTTCCTTCTTTTGATTTTAAAGAACATAAGGTGTTTTTATTTGAATTAGACAATGCGATGTGATCATTTTAAATTATTATTCCCTTGACAAAAACCAAGCCTTTTTGATTATTTCATATAGAACTACAGGGATACACTGCTTTCTTGGCTCCCATGATAATCAGGTTGGCTCCTAAATATGTTAGTGTGTTTCCTAAATTGCATAATTCTTGTATGTATTACCTTGATTTACAGACATGGATAATCATTTACACCACACACTCAAGACCATCAATGAAAATAAATAAGCTCCGTTTCTGAGGGTATTCAGTATATTTCCTGTTAACTATATATTTGTTGTAAAAGCAAGTCCATGGAAAACCTGGTATCAGGACTGTATCGTACACAAAGCAGTCTGGGTATCTTAATTTTTTTTTTTTTTATTGTACTTTTACATTTTGTTTTAGACAAACTTCACCTTTTGTTATTTTTGGCTTCACTCCATCAACCTCTGTTTGTTTTGCAGGTATCATTGGAAGGAAAAAATGCTACCATTATTTATGATCCCCGCTTACAGATGCCAGAAGCTCTGCGAGAAGCTATAGAGGATATGGGATTCGAGTCTCCGCCTACTAACTCCAGTCCACAGTCTGTAACCACGGACAGCACCTTTCTCCACTTATCTGAAGAGCACTCTGCTGAGCAAATCCGCAACAGCCTCCTGCAGCTGAAGGGAGTCCTAGATGTTAAGACCTCTCTTGAGGGCAAAGTGGCCAGTGTGACTTATATACCTGCAGCTGTAAGCACTGCAATCATGATTCAAAAACATCCCGGGCTCAGTGTGGATCCCATAACCCCAAAGAACTCTGCAGCATCTAACGAGAGCAGGGTGCCTCAAACAAGAGACGTTCTGGTGAAGATGAAAGTGGAAGGAATGACTTGCCATTCATGCACTAGCACTATCGAAGGCAAGATCGGAAAATTGAAAGGAGTGAAGCAAATCAAAGGTAACCTGAAATAATCTGCAACTTATAATCATTTTAATATAGTAATATTTCTCCCCTGGGTGTTTCTTAGAATATCTTAAATAGATTTGTGCACTTGTAAAAATATATGTTTAGTGCAATTCAAGGGACACTAGATTCCTGCTGAAGTTTTAGAGAAGTGTATTAGTGCAATGACCTTCCAGTCAAATATGCTTGTGATAATTGTAACTAGAGATTAAAAAGATGACATTACAGTTTCATCAGGTCTGTTTTATAGCTGAGAACAGTGACCACCACGAACATTTATAGCATGTTTGCATGTCTGCAAGAGAAGGTTAAGATTAAAAGGGGTTAATAACTGGCTAACATAAGGTAAATTGCTTTTAAATTTAGATATATATGTAAAAGTTATGAGACTTGACAGTTTTTATTGCCTGATTAATGCTGTGTATTGAATACTCAATAATTGAAAGGTTACCTTAATAACGCACACCGAAAAACACGAAATACTTTATTCATTAACAATATAAATACAAACTAAAAATACAACATGAATATACAAAATAAACATAACCATCAATGCATAAATGTGGAATAGCAATACAAAACATAACGACATCAGAAATATATACAAAAGAACTTACAAGGTTAAGATTAGGGCTTGACAGATCCCAGGAGCCATAGCTCCTAAAAAGTCTACTGCTGGCTCCAATTTGTTTTTGTATTGTTTTACTTAGAACTTTATGGCATTACCATTTCTCTTGGCTCATACGATATAATTAAGCTGGCTACTAATTTGTCTCCTACAGTATAGTCATATATGTCAATCCCTGGTTTTAAATGGACTGTCTGGTGGTCAAAATGCATCGTCCAAATGTTAATGCATATTAATGTGCTTTCAAAGTAGGTTAAAATGCATAAATTTGTGAAATTACAGCAGTTTGCAAAAAAAACCAAAAACAACCAGGACTGTCCCCACTAGCTGAAATAAAGTAATTTCCTCTTTTTTTAAACATTTTTCATTTTTTTTTTTTGCTGCAGGAATGGAATTTCCTATCTCTTAGTAATGTCATGAGACAATTTGTTGCACTGTTAAGAGATCTTGCTGTGTACAAAAGCAAGGTCACTTAGCGTCCGCACAATATATTATATTCTGGCAGCACAGGAAGTGACTAAATTAAACAAAACTTTAAATCTTCTGTGTCTGTACAATCTGTGTTGCACACCTGCAGTAAACATGCAGAGTAATCACTGGGGTAGGGCTTGAGCCCCATATTAAAACTGTGATTGTTGCAGAATGCCTGCATCAAATCACACTGGAAAAAAAAGCCTGTGCACTATAAAAGTAGTAACATGCACCAAAGGGAGTTTGGGGACTAGGCTGTCCCTTTTTATGGTATATCGACCAGAAAGTGAGTTTCCGGTGAGTGAACTTGCAATAAACTTTGGACACAATCACAGACTGAATAGTGAGCAGTATTGTCAGAGCACAGTGCACAGCCATTGTTAATGTATATATTTTATTCTGACTGTGTACAGGTGGATGCTGCAACATAAGAACAAAGAAAATGTAGACAATAATGTAGTGTTTATTTATTTTGTTTTATTCTGTCACCAGTGTCTCTTGATAACAAAGAAGCTCATATTGTGTATCAGCCTCACCTCATCAAAGTGGCAGATCTCAAGACCCAAATTGAAGAAGCTGGATTTACAGCATCTATTAAAAACAAACCTCCTTCTACACTGGGTGCTATTGATATTGGCCGTCTGACCACACTGCAAGCTAATGGCAGTGAGGACCTTTGGCAAAAAGGCCCAAAACCTCATAATGACCTCAAAAGAGTAGCTTTCCAGGTAGATGGCATGCACTGCAAATCCTGCGTGGTCAACATTGAGGATAATATTGGTTCCCTGGCCGGTGTGTCAAGTATCAAAGTGTCGCTAGAGCAAAAATCCGCTGTAACAAGTTACAATCCAAATGTCACCAGTTGGGATGTGGTCAGCCAAGCGATTGAAGCATTGTCCCCTGGTACTTTCAAAGTGACTCTGTGTAGTGACTTAGAATGTGAAGAGCCTCCCAGTGTCTCCTTCAACAGGTCAAACCATGAACTCTCTTCGAAAACGACTGTGATAAATATTGAAGGGATGACTTGCAATTCCTGTGTGCAATCAATTGAGGGACTCATCTCTCAGAAAGCAGGCGTGAAGTCCATCAAAGTCTCTTTAGCAAATCACAACGGGACTGTGGAATATGACCCAACCATTACCAACCCTGAAACTCTACGAGCTTCGATTGAGGATATGGGATTTGACGCTTCCCTTTCTGGTACGTATCATTCGGATACTGTTGTCTGTCTGATGAGAGTTAATGCATCTAATTGGCGTTAATGATACAAAATGTACCCAATGCTGTGTTTTTATCAAATGCAGACAATCTGCAATTCTGTCTGTATTATGGTTTTAGAAACCAGAAGTCCATAGAAGTCCATAGATGATCTGGTGTTTGTAAAAAAAAAAAAAACAAAAAAAAAAAAACCCATAAAATAAAGTGTTCTGTATAATCAATAGGAACATGTTTTCGGTTGCATTTGCCAAGGAGGAAAATTGTTATGTAAGGTCTGCCATTTGTCTGCCAACATAATCATATTTTATGCAGAGTACTTTAAGCAGTCTCTTCCTCCAAGCAGTTCCTGTATCCAAAACAAAGTTACTGTTTTCCACAGATAATTGATTTAGAAATTCTACTTTTTTATTCTTTGTTATAAAAGGACTCCTTTCTCCTAGATCAGTGATGGTGAACCTATGGCACTCGGATACCTCTGAGATGTCAGCATGTGCCAACAGGAGCACTAACCGTTATGGAGGTCCCAGTAAAATGTGATTATTTAAGACTGACACTTGTGGATTTTAGGCACTTTAGTTCACTTTTTTTTTTTTTTAAACTTTACGTGTATGGTGCAAGATAAATTATAGGAAGGGAAGGAGAGCAGGAGTGAGCAGGGTGGCTGATATGGATGGGCGGGAAAATGCCTGAAATAAGAGGTCACTTTGAGAGCTTCATCTTGGCCTACTGCAGAAGATGGGGTCCTCAACATTGTAAGCTTCTTGATTTGAGGGGCTGCATAACATTCAGACACCTTGTTTAAGGAGCAGACACGATTAAGCCACATATGGTGCAGAAATCCTTAATCACTTCCTATAGGGTGACAGGGGAGGGCTGGCAACCTTTGGCCCTAGGGTGAAAAAATAATGGAGTGGCCCATGGTGCAACTTCATCAGCCCACCTGTATTATCAGAGATAGACAAATATACAGACAAGACAGACAGACAGTAGTTGGGCCTGAATGCATTTGTTTCCTCTGGTTCAGTTTTTTACCTCCGAACCGAAAAAGGAAAGGGTGAGAGGCTGTGATGGTAGAGACAGGGAGTGTATATCTATGGACTGCACCTTCCCTTGGTGCTTTCTATCCTATTGATTCCAGCTGAGCCTATACTCTGGGGCATTTAGAAAAGTAGTGCAGCCTAACCCGCTGAGTCAGGTTAGAGAGCAGTGATATCCAGTTATAAAAACTACGTAGTGTTATCCAATGTGCTAATGTGGAACCCAGATACATAGAAGAAACTTCTGTGTGGTGACCCAACTATTCATTTCATGAGGTTTTCATCTAGGTTTTACGTTATGCAAATATCAGTTCTGCAGATCTGAATCTGTGCTCCTCCATCAGTAATTTGAAATGCGTAATAAAATAATATTTAATTTTTTTTTATAGCTAGATTAATTCAAACAGGATTTTAGGATTCATACCAGTGTGTTATCTTGCGAAAAATGTCAGCTAAAATCTGGCATTACAGTGACATTGTCTAACAGGCGTCCTAACCATCTACACAGGGTCCTGCAATTCAGTGTGGAACATACTTTGTCACACAGCTGATTGCCTGATCATGTGATGGGGAAAGAAACAGACATGCAGTTGCGTTTCTATTGGAGATTACTGAATCATTACCTTGGCTCCTAAAATCCCTGTAACTTTTTGGATTGCTTTTTTTTTTTCTTACATAGAACCCTATAGAAGTTCCATTTACCTGTACCTAAAAATAATCAGACAGGTTCCTGAATTATCAGTCCGGCTCCTACTGTCTACATACCTGTGTCAATCCCTGTCGTAGTCAGTGTGTATAGCAGGCTTTTGTTTATCTGAGATCCTATGAAGAGCACAGGTTTCAATCTTATGCTTCCCGAGTGCCATAATAATATTTAATATGAAGCAGAACAAACAAGTCCCTTGCGTTGTTGTTTTTGTAATTTGTAATGATCTCTCGCATGACCAAGCGCCGGGGTCCATTCAGAATCTATCCCTGCCGATGACGTGATATATACACTAAAAACCACCTGTGTCAGATGAAAACCATGGAGATTCCGTCTTATTATATGGCCACATCATTAGCTCACCCCTATGTCAAAGTACTTTAATAACTAAACCTTTTGTTAATACGGCTGCTTAGTCTCCTGTGTTCCTTACATCCAACTAAGTATCTTCTGCTGTAAATTTAGATCGCTCCTGTATATCGTATTTTTCGTTTATACCATTTCATGGAGCACATTAAGTGATGACTGGTGCTAACCCCAAAGGAATGGTAGCTCTTGCAATATCTAATACAAAATAGAGCGATTGAATCTTACCATGAACAGGCATATATTATATGATCTGACATGTTAGATCAGGCAGGATTTTGAACTGTTTTTCATCCTTACTATGGATCCCTTTTACGTAATGCTTACACTGCATTTTTTCCTGTAGTCACAAGATCAATTTGTGACCATCACATGCATGCGTAGTACCAAAAATAGTGCATTCCTTCTGCCAGGAGTAAAATCTCTGTTTTTGTGATTTGTACATGCCTCCCAACATTTCTCCTCTGCAACGTAGGGAGCTGGGAGCTGTGACCTGCCGGGTAAAGCAGGGCTTGACAAATTTAATTTGATTTTAGGAGCCAGACAATCACTCAAACATAAACGCAATTCATAAACACACACGCCTACTTCACATATATACAAACACACCTACTTTAAATATACACATATATACAAACACCTCTCACACACACCTACTTTACATATACACATATATACAAACACCTCACACACACACCTACTTTACATATACACATATATACAAACACCTCACACACACCTACTTTACATATACACATATATACAAACACCTCACACACACACCTACTTTACATATACACATATATACAAACACCTCACACACACACCTACTTTACATATACACATATATACAAACACCTCACACACACCTACTTTACATATACACATATATACAAACACCTCACACACACCTACTTTACATATACACATATATACAAACACCTCACACACACCTACTTTACATATACACATATATACCAACACCTCACACACCTACTTTACATATACACATGTATACAAACACCTCACACACACCTACTTTACATATACCCATATATACAAACACCTCACACACACCTACTTTACATATACACATATATCCACACACCTCACACACACCTACTTTACATATACACATATATCCAAACACCTCACACACACCTACTTTACATATACACATATATCCAAACACCTCACACACACCTACTTTACATATACACATGCATACAAACACCTCACACACACCTACTTTACATATACACATATATACAAACACCTCACACACACCTACTTTACATATACACATATATCCACACACCTCACACACACCTACTTTACATATACACATATATCCAAACACCTCACACACACACCTACTTTACATATACACATATATACAAACACCTCACACACACCTACTTTACATATACACATATATACAAACACCTCACACACACCTACTTTACATATACACATATATCCACACACCTCACACACACCTACTTTACATATACACATATATCCAAACACCTCACACACACCTACTTTACATATACACATATATCCAAACACCTCACACACACCTACTTTACATATACACATGCATACAAACACCTCACACACACCTACTTTACATATACACATATATACAAACCCCTCACACACACCTACTTTACATATACACATATATACAAACACCTCACACACACCTACTTTACATATACACATATATACAAACACCTCACACACACCTACTTTACATATACACATATATCCAAACACCTCACACACACCTACTTTACATATACACATATATACAAACACCTCTCACACACCTACTTTACATATACACATATATAGAAACACCTCACACACACACACCTACTTTACATATACACATATATCCACACACCTCACACACACCTACTTTACATATACACATATATCCACACACCTCACACACACCTACATTACATATACACATATATACAAACACCTCACACACACACCTACTTTACATATACACATATATACAAACACCTCACACACACACCTACTTTACATATACACATATATACAAACACTTCACACACACACCTACTTTACATATACACATATATCCAAACACCTCTCACACACCTACTTTACATAAACACATATATACAAACACCTACTTTACATATACACATATATCCAAACACCTCACACACATCTACTTTACATATACACATATATACAAACACCTACTTTACATATACACATATATCCAAACACCTCACACACACCTACTTTACATATACACATATATAGAAACACCTCACACACACACCTACTTTACATATACACATATATCCACACACCTCACACACACCTACATTACATATACACATATATACAAACACCTCACACACACACCTACTTTACATATACACATATATACAAACACTTCACACACACACCTACTTTACATATACACATATATCCAAACACCTCTCACACACCTACTTTACATAAACACATATATACAAACACCTACTTTACATATACACATATATCCAAACACCTCACACACATCTACTTTACATATACACATATATACAAACACCTACTTTACATATACACATATATCCAAACACCTCACACACATCTACTTTACATATACACATATATACAAACACCTCTCACACACCTACTTTACATATACACATATATCCACACACCTCACACACACCTACTTTACATATACACATATATCCAAACACCTCACACACACCTACTTTACATATACACATATATCCAAACACCTCACACACACCTACTTTACATATACACATATATACAAACACACACCCACCTCACACAGTCTTTTCTTGGTTTCTTCTTAACGTGTCCCCCCTTCCTGCTGCTTTACCTCACTGCAGGGGAGGGGGGCATTCGTGCTGCAGCTGATCTTCATTGATCTGCCTGCTGAGTTCCAGGATGTCATGTGACGACACCCGGCACTCAGACACGCGTTGCGTGAGGGGGCGGAGCTTGCAGTCTGTGCCATCCGCACCGACTTTACCCCCTTGCGCTGCGAAAATGTTTTAAAAAATCAGATGACAGCGGCAAAGGGACCATGAGGGTGACTGCACCCAGATGCCAGGTCTAATTCCCTGGTCGCCATGGCGACCTGGCGTCTGGGGTTTGTCGAGCCCTGGGGTAAGGGGTGGTCAGTGCTACAGCAAAACCACAATATTCCTGATACTGTCCTATTTAAAACTGGACGGTTGTGGGGTACGTTTTGTTTGTTTTGATTGTTCCATGATAGCAGCTAGTGTACAAGGGGGCTTTCTCCCCTGCACGAGAGGAAAAGGCTCCGCCCCCTCGTGCTCTGCCGCTGTTTGAGCACCGGGTATCAGTGACATCCCGATGCACACTGTGTTGCAGAGGCTCAGAGGTGCGGCTACCGCTGACACTCTCAAGCAGGCCGCACCTCTCTGGCCGGCAAGCCGCATGTTGGACGCCCGTGCACTAGTGCATCAATCACCTCTTTCGTGTCATGGAGCTGTAGCTGGAAGTCACTTTTTTTTTTTCATTCCTGAGACATAGACTCACTTCTTGTAAGACACATGCAGATTTTTATGAGCCCTACAGACCTGTAAACACAAGGTCTATTCACTAAATGGTAACCCCATATAAACTGACAACCCAGTAGCAAAAATGTAGTTCGAAAACAACTTCTATATTTTCCTTAGCAGCCTTTATTCTCTGATTCACAGAGACATGGACAATATTTAGGGCATTTTCAAAATGTTTTGAAAAATTAACCAAATTTTTATTCAATTTTATTTCAAATCAGGATCAATAATACCTATCGGAGATGTACATAGGTCTTCCTATAAATCCCTCCATCCTAATGACCGAAACGGAAAAGAAACACCGGTTAACGGCAAGCAGGAAACCAGGACAACGAACAAGTGTTTCATTCAAGTTACCGGCATGACCTGCGCATCTTGTGTGGCTAATATAGAAAGGAATCTTCGACGAGAAGACGGTAAGATGCATTCTGATTCTCTTAACAATAGAGTGATTGTCGCAGTAACGACAATCACTGAAGTTTTTAAAGATTTTGCATTTCACCAGCTGTATGGTGATCTATGTTGTTGTTGTTTAGGCCCAGGAAGCCTCCCTCACGAGAGGGACTAAACTGTCTTTATTAGTTATGGCAAATGTTCTTGTTCTTACTGTTTGCAAGATAACTAGTTAGCGGACAACTAAACCTTTGTTGTGACTCAATTCATTTAATTAAACATTGGGGGGGGGGCACTTTAAACTTTATTTGATTAATAAAATCCCCAGTTGTATCTGTGTTGCCAAACAAACTCTAGAGATGTGCATCTCCTCCCCACTGATTGGTTGCGTGGTGTGTGAATGAAGCAAGAACACACCAATCTCATAGAGCTACTGATCGCTATGGATCATATCTATCTGTCACAGAGCTTTCCTATTAGTCCACCATTTAAAATAGACTTTTTGTGAGGGAGATCATTGGTATCACTTGGTTACCGTGGTATGTAGACAGGGAGATCACTGGTGTCACTTTACTGTGGTATGTATCCAGGGAGATCACTGGTGTCACTTGGATACCGTGTTATGTATCCAGGGAGATCACTGGTGTCACTTGGACACCGTGATACGTAGCCAGGGAGATCACTGGTGTCACTTGGACACAGTGGTAAGTAGCCAGGGAGATCACTGGTGTCATTTGGACACCGTGGTACGTAGCCATGGAGATCACTGGAGTCACTTGGACACCATGGTACGTAGCCAGGGAGATCACTGGTGTCACTTGGACACCATGGTACGTAGCCAGGGAGATCACTGGTGTCACTTGGACACCGTGGTACGTAGTCAGGGAGATCACTGGTGTCACTTTACCGTGGTATGTATCCAGGGAGATCACTGGTGTCACTTGGACACCATGGTACGTAGCCAGGGAGATCACTGGTGTCACTTGGACACCGTGGTACGTAGCCACGGAGATCACTGGTGTCACTTGGACACCGTGGTACGTAGTCAGGGAGATCACTGGTTTCACTTGGACACCCTGGTACGTAGCCAGGGAGATCACTGGTGTCACTTTACCGTGGTATGTATCCAGGGAGATCACTGGTGTCACTTTACCGTGTTATGTACCCAGGGAGATCACTGGTGTCACTTGGACACCGTGGTACGTAGCCAGGGAGATCACTGGTGTCACTTGGATACTGTGATATCTATCCAGGGAGATCACTGGTGTCACTTGGACTGGACACCGTGGTACGTAGCCAGGGAGATCACTAGTATCACTTGGACACCGTGGTACATAGCCAGGGAGATCACTAGTGTCACTTGGTTACCGTGATATCTATCCAGGGAGATCACTGGTGTCACTTGGACACCGTGGTACGTAGCCAGGGAGATCACTGGTGTCACTTGGATACCGTGATATCTATCCAGGGAGATCACTGGTGTCACTTGGACTGGACACCGTGGTACGTAGCCAGGGAGATCACTGGTATCACTTGGACACCGTGGTACATAACAAGGGAGATCACTGGTGTCACTTGGTTACCGTGATATCTATCCAGGGAGATCACTGGTGTCACTTGGATACCGTGTTATGTATCCAGGGAGATCATTGGTATCACTTGGATACCGTGGTAGGTAGCCAGGGAGATCACTGGTGTCACTTGGATACCGTGGTACGTAGCCAGGGAGATCACTGGTATCACTTGGACACCGTGGTACATAGCCAGGGAGATCACTAGTGTCACTTGGTTACCGTGATATCTATCCAGGGAGATCACTGGTGTCACTTGGATACCTGTTAATACAATTGGAGCTGCTATTGCCATGTAGAACAATTCAGCCGTAAATCGCTTAAGCTGCTGTTTTAAAAGAACAGATTGACTGCTTCCATCATGTATAGTAGGCTGAGTGTGTCCATTGTGTGTAGCACACATCAAAGACCATTAACATGAGTCATGAAACATCTTCTAGTGGGTGATGTATTTCGGTTTTGCCAGGCATGCTTTGTATGTTCTGTTGATCGTTCCTTGACATTTGTGTTGAGCGAGTGTTTGAGTGTAGTTGTACATTCTGGTTATAGGACATCAAACAGATAAGCTAAGAAGGCCAACTGAGAATAAATTACTCCGTGAAGTACAGTAATATAAAGGCAATCTTTGTTTTTGATAAAGAAATGCCATTCCTTTTTTGGTGATACTAATTATATACATTTAAATACTGCCATTTACAGAATAATTGAGCATTGCTTTTTGTAAAGATTTTTTGTTGTTGTTGCTAAATTTGCCTTTTTGGGAGAATTTTAATCAACTCACAAAGTACCATTTGATCGATGCTGAGTGAAAGTAACAAAGCGAGACAAATGGTGTATGATCTGTAATGTACAGTTGGAAAAAAGATTTATTGTGAAACTGAAATATTTCCGATTTTGAAAAATAATTTATTTTAGATGACTGTGCCTTTATCAGCGAAATAGAGAGACGCAATCTCAGTTCAATTCCCTATGTACACCGGTATGATTTGAGCAATGCCAATTAGCTCGTGTGACTTTTTTTACGAACACCATCGGATATTTTTTTTCTTCTATTTACAATAAGATTCCCTTTTTTTTTTAATTTTTTTTTTTTTTTTTAGGAATATATACGGTTCTTGTTGCCCTGATGGCTGGGAAGGCTGAAGTGAGATATAACCCTATGGTCATACAGCCTTCTGGTATTGCTGAACTCATCCAAGAACTTGGGTTTGAAGCCACGGTATTGGAAAATTATGATGAAGGAGATGGCGTTTTAGATGTGGTGGTAAGCAAGATGTGGACACTCTGACGAGGAACAATGTTCTAATACAACAAACAAATAATACTCTGTACTGTACACTTTATATGGGACAAGCGTGATTCAAGACCAAGGTTCCCACAGTCCCAGCTTAATTTCCTACATACCCATTTACATTGAGGAGAGATTAGTGTAATTGAAATGATACATTTGGTTATATTTCTGTTTTATTTTCCGTGGATGAAAGTCTTTCCTAGTAAGGTGAAATGTTCACGTGGCATACAGCTTGTTTCATGTGGCTTGAGGGCTCTTTCCTTCTCTCGTGACAGGTAAAGGGGATGACATGTGCCTCCTGTGTCCATAAAATAGAGTCTTACTTGGTGAAAACGAAAGGAGTGGTGTACTGCTCAGTTGCACTCGCAACAAACAAAGCTCACATTAAATACGACCCTGAGATTATTGGACCAAGAGATCTCATGAAGATTATAAATGTAAGTACACATATGTCGGATTTTCACATTGAATTTCATTTTCGTTTTTTTCTAAATGTTATTACAATCTCTCAATATATCAATATCCATTTTTGTTTCTCAGAAAGAAGGCAACAAGCACCGCCACCTGACTTAATTCGTCTTGGACACGGACGAAATGCGTTCGGTGGCTGTGTTGTGTACCTGTATCCCTTGCATCCTTTATATTTTTAAAAAGATGGAATAAATGCTATTTTTTGCTTTTAAAGGCTCCGTGCCTGGTCTGCGCCTCTCACACAGGCACAGACCTTCTTGGAATGTCTAAACACTGAGTGCCAGGATGTCATGTGACACCCGGCTCTCGGACTCTAAAGCCCACATTAATGAGACATATATCATTTTATTTGTCTTAAAAAAATGTGTAGTTTTTGTACTATTCATAAACCTTTAATAAGGTAAATTTAAAAGTACAAACTTGCAAATTTGTTTTTCAAACAATTACCAATAGAATTTTATTTTTGAATGCAGAACTTGGGTTTCAGCACATCCTTGGTGAAAAAAGACAGATCAGCAAGTCACCTGGATCACCGAACGGAAATACTAAGGTATGTACACAATCTGAAAATAATATTGTCTGAATGACCTGCTCTATCAAGAAAGATTCCACAATTTAACTTACTAGGTTTTTATTTAAATACATAAAGGGAAGGAGAGTTTATTTCAAAGAAGGAAAAATCAACCACAACAAGAGTACCGTATATACTTGAGTATAAGCCGACCCAATTATAAGCCGAGGCACCTAATTTTACCACAAAGAACTGGGAAAAAATATTGACTCGAGTATAAGCCTAGGGTGGGAAATGAGGCAGCTACTGGTAAATATTGCCCCCAATCTGCCATTTAATATGCCAGGATATTGCCCCCAATATGCCATTTAATATGCCAGGATTTTGCCCCCAATATGCCATTTTAATATGCCAGGATATTGCCCCCAATATGCCATTTAATATGCCAGGATTTTGCCCCCAATATGCCATTTTAATATGCCAGGATATTGCCCCCAATATGCCATTTAATATGCCAGGATATTGCCCCCAGTATGCCATTTAATATGCCAGGATATTGCCCCCAGTATGCCATTTAATATGCCATGATTTTGCCCCCAATATGCCATTTAATATGCCAGGATATTGCCCCCAATATGCCATTTAATATGCCAGGATTTTGCCCCCAATATGCCATTTAATATGCCAGGATTTTGCCCCCAATATGCCATTTTAATACGCCAGGATATTGCCCCCAATATGCCATTTAATATGCCAGGATTTTGCCTCCAATATGCCATTTAATATGCCAGGATTTTGCCTCCAATATGCCATTTTAATATGCCAGGATATTGCCCCCAATAAGAAATTTAATATTCCAGGATATTGCCCCTTAGTATGCTCGTTATGCCACCCTCCTCCCCCCCTTCCCCAGACCCCAGTACTTACCTCTTTCCTGCTCCGTCTCCCGGTGCTCTGAAGGTCCGTGGCTGTGAGGGAAGCGTTGTGAGCTCCCCTCCAGCCGCGCGGATCAATAAAGTTTGTTTAAAAAAACACACTTTGTTGACCGCGCGGCTGGAGTGGAGCGCACAACGCTTCCCTCACAGCCACGGACCTTCAGAGCACCGGGAGATGGAGCAGGAACGAGGTAAGTTTTAGATTTTTTTTTTTCCCCAGACACCGACTCGAGTATAAGCCGAGGGGGGCATTTTTCAGCACAAAAAATGTGCTGAAAAACTCTGCTTATGCTCAAGTATATACGGTACATCATTTTAAATTAGAGGGGTAACGTTTTAGTAATATCAGGCATTACATTACTGAGAGGGTAGTGGGTGCATTGAATAGCCTTCCAACAGAAGTGGTAGAGGGTCATACAGTGAAGGAGTTTAAGCATGTACAGGAAAGGCAAAAAGCAATGCTAAATGCAAGATAATGTCACGGACATTTTTTAGTTATTTTAAATTTGGCTGAAATTGGGCAGACCAGATGGGCCGAATAGTTCTTATCTGCTGGCACATTGTAACCTTCTTTGTTATTTACTCAGATTTTGTATATTCATGTGTTGTGCAATAATAATATGTATTGGCTTTAATAATCTGTATTAATTACTAGGATGCGGAATACTTTCTTAAACTTAAACCAGCTGTATGGGCATATCTGTCTTTGTATATATATTGTTATAAATAAAGAAAAATTGCAAGTTTTTTTTTTTTAAGATTCCCTGTATGAAAGAAAATGTTAAACAGGGGCAAAATAATTTTAATCAGACAAAAGATATCTTCTTAATGATCAAATTGGCTTTTGAATGAGACTTGTCTGGAGCACCTTTTCAGATGCAATCACTATGTACTTTGGAATTCAGAGACTTCTAGGTTGCAATGTCTCTGAGCTGCTCCTCCATGAGCTGGCAGCATTAATTGCTTTTTATTCTTATTGTTAAGGTAGATCCTGTTGGGTCTGTTCACTAAAATTTGACTTTGGAGGTTGACTTTCATTTTGTAACTAAGTCAAATTCGTGTGCCAAGTCTAACTTTGTCTCCAAAATTCGCCTCCCATTATTTTCAACGGGGAAAATTGCGTTTGGCAAACTCAGGTGCCGAATTTAACTTGGTCTCAAAATGAAAGTCAAATGTTAGTGAATAGCCCCATATGAGTGCATTCCAGTTTTTTTTTTTTTCTTTCCAAACAATTAATTTATTATATAAATTAATTCAACAAAAATCCTAAAAGCCACTAAACAAATATGTGGTACTTTTTATACTCTGTTTATAAATAAACAATTTTTTTCAGGTCACATGACTATGCGTAGGAAGCCTTTTTTTTAAATGTTTTTTTTGGGTGCTTTTGGGTGTTTTAGCGATAATGAGGATTTATTACCTTTTTTATAAAATGTTGTTGTGTAACTTAAATATTCAGTATCCAAATACACATCCAGGGGGGAGTTTGCATTACAATACAGAATAGCTAGTAGGTCCAATACAGACACAAGGAGAGCAGGTAATATATGTCTAAAATGAACTTGGGTCAGATGGAATTAGCGCCTCTGAATCCTACAATCCTCTAACAAGAGCTGTGACTGGCAGTGTATATAAAACACAATGTTAATTCTGGCATTCCTATTAAAAACAGTAGTGCAGCCATAATACCTGTGTTTATTTTTATTCATGTAGCTCTTAATTGACCCTTAGACATTTGGCAATAAGAGGAGTGTGCTCTCCATGATATACTTGGATCAGATATATACAGTCGGATTCAGACAGCAGTTTATTTGTAAAGGGATAATCACAGCTTGTATCTTCTGTGCCTTTGTTCCAAAACTAGAGAAGAAAATCTGGGTCGTGCCTCAGCTATCAAATATAATTTGAGGCATTGAATTTTAAAACTCTGCACACTACAAGACAAATGATTATAGATATAATCCACTTGGATTTTGCCAGCCATGTAGCTCTATCAGGGTAGTGGACATGTTTGGAACGCTGTGTGAGATGAAGGAAGATCTCACTCAAGATTGTCGACATGTCCATGTCTACATCCTGATATTTTTTCATTACTATTTAAAACCCACACTCGAGTTTTTAAATTTTTTTTGTCTCTTTTTTTAAAAATTATTTTTAATCATTAGAGGCGTTTAAAGCACCCGTACGGGACCAATCTCTCTTTGTTTTCTCCACTGTCCTGATCTTGTAAATTTAAGGATGTTTCTCCTGGTAAGTGGTTGAAATCGCATCACAAATTGTAAACGGTCTTATTTTTGTTTGGTTGAGGATAGAACGCAGTAACCACGAGAGTCAGAGAATCTAACAGTATTGGTCTGACAATTCACTACTAGAGTTGAGCGGACACCTGGATGTTCGGGTTCGGCAGGTTCGGCCGAAGTTCGAAAAAATGTACGGGTCCGTGCTCGAACTTGACCCCGAACTTGACCCCGAACCCCATTGAAGTCAATGGGGACACGAACTTTTGGCCACTAAAATGCTTCTAAAAAAGTCCTGGAAAGGGCTAGAGGGCAAAATGTAGTAAAATGTGGGTAAGAGTGTCCCCATTCATACGAATAGGTCAATTGACCTATTCGTATAAATGGGGACTCTATTTCGGTTTATAGAAAGCCAATAGTATTACATGTATTCCATAAACCGAAAGGTTTATAGACTTTCGGTTTATGTAATACATGTAATGCTATTGCTATTCTATAAACCGAAATACAGTCCCCATTCATACGAATAGGTCAATTGACCTATTTGGATGAATGGGGACTCTATTTCGGTTTATAGAAAGCCAATAGCATTACATACAATGTATATGTATGTAATGCTTTGGGCTTTCTGATTGGCTGCCCTGCAGCCTTTCAAAACGCGCCATTAAATCGCTGAACCCCGAACTCCAACCCGAACATACAGTGAAATGTCCGTGTTCGGGTCCGGGGTCCAAAAACCGTAATGTTCGGTACGAACCCGAACAGTGCGGTTCGGGTTCGCTCAGCACTATTTACTACACTTACACTGTTTTTTTTCCTGTTCTTAAGATGGAAACGGTCCTTCCTCATCAGCCTGATCTTCTGCATTCCTGTAATGGGGTTAATGATATACATGATGTTCATGGATGACCATCTAACAATGGCTCACCATCACAACATGAGCATGGACGATATAACTATGTATCACCCTACAATGGTCCTGGAATACCAGATCCTCCCAGGCTTATCCATCATGAACTTGTTGTCCTTCCTGTTATGTATACCTGTGCAGGTAGGTTACAAAATCCACAATAAAACTGCACTTTAGAGTAAGTTCAGCACAAACTGAATACAATTGACAGCTTCATTATGAGCCAGCATCAGATGAGTTCAGGACCTCTCTAATTTAAATTGGCTTCTGGTTAGTGATTATATAGACGTATGGCCAGGCAGTCAGAGGTTTTTGTAGATGCCGGAACCACTGTGTTCATTGTGCTCCCATATTTAAGATATCCCCGGCATATTTACAAGCCTGAAATCCTTTAGCATTTGCCAATTAGTCAAAGATACTGCTTTATATACAGCAACGCACCCACCTGTGTTAAATGGCATTTGGACCAAGGAAACAGGAGATGAGCCTCTCTGTAATCCTGGTCAGAAGTTTATATCCATAAATGAATAGCCCTAGAATACATCTACAAACTTAAGAGAACCCATTCGCCCATGCAGTGCTATAGTGGGTGTTTTGAAACAATTATTTTGACCCTAGTCCCTAAATCAAGCTATTAGGGCTGTTTTGTTTACTGTAATGCTAAATCAGTGACCTGATACTGGACCTGTAGGTAACTGTGGCGTCTGTGTCAGTTTTTAGGTGGTTGGTACTTTTATATTCAAGCATACAAAGCCCTGAAGCACAGGACAGCCAACATGGATGTCCTGATCGTCCTGGCCACTTCCATTGCCTTCATTTACTCTCTGGTCATCCTGATTGTGGCCATGTGTGAAAAAGCCAGGGTGAACCCAATTACATTCTTTGACACCCCACCAATGCTATTCGTATTCATTGCACTGGGCCGCTGGCTGGAGCATGTTGCCAAGGTAAGGATGGGAGCTCTCTCTTCTAATTCCAAACAATATGATGTCTATTATACTTGTGTTCTTCTACTGCACTTGTAACCTGTTTACAATGCATTAAATGGCAATGTTGGTTTCAGAGCAAGACTTCCGAAGCACTATCCCGCCTGATCTCCCTGCAAGCTACAGAGGCAACCATTGTAACCCTGGGACCGGATAATTCTGTGTCAAGGTAATGTATCTTAAAGTACAATGTCCAATATTTATTATTAACAAGTTTAAATAGTCGTCCACATTTTTTCATTTTGGTTGTCTTTTATGTGTCTATTGTAAGTTTAACATGTTCTTATTGGAGACAACTCTCAGCCAGCCAAGGGACGTCTACATTTCTCTTTGATGATCACAACAACTAGAGTGGCAAAAGTAACTAGGGACAGTTGACTCCATTGTCCTCTATGGTCATTGGTGATGCACCACTGCCCACAACCGTGCCCTGGCATGAGAATAGTTGACCGCGTAGCTTGCCCCAGACTCTTGTGTCGACTTCATATTAACCTATGTCGCTCTTAAAGAATCATTTCATATTTCTGTGAGCTGGGAACCTTTTTAAACTGGTTTAAATTCGAAATGATTGAACAACCAACCATCCTTATAATTGTTTTTTTTTGTCTCCTTTATAGCACACTTAATAATAGCATACCGCAACTCCAGAGCCTCTTGTCTGGCTAATATCACAGGACATGGAGGTTTTGCAGAAGGTGAAATGTGTGTGGAAATTTGGCCGCATGTCCTCCCAACCAGCCAGCCAAAATAGCTCAAGCTGTTGCTGAGGACATCTGGCAGCCCACAGAGATACTGTACAGACTCGTTCCTTTTTATGGATTTCCGATTTTACTCCCAAAAAGTTCTCCCATTTGTAGACTTTGGCCTTCTAAGTTTCAATAATCTCTCCGGCTTTCATTTCAAAGGATTCCTCCTTTTGATGAAAGGTTCTTAGCCATAATCATCTGACTTTTCTTTGGTAACTCCTTTGGAAGTAATCGTACATGATGAATTGATTAAGAAACATATTTTTCTGTCTGTGGGCTTTGAGTATGTTTGTCTGTCTCTTCCGCCCCTAATATTCCTCACGTCGATCATGAAATCAATAGTGCTATGTTGGCGTTCCCATTATCCACGGAGGTTACGATTTAAAGTGAACATGTCCCCTAACGATCTCAAACGTTAAAGGGGCAGTGCCACCAGCAGTGTCGGCAGATAAGAACCATTCGGCTCATCTAGTCTGCCCAATTTTCTAAATAATTTTTTTTGTCCCCAGTTCCCTATCTTATATCTAGGATAGCCTTGTGCCTATCCCACGCATGCTTAAAATCCTTGACTGTGTTTACCTCTACCACTTCCGCTGGAAGGCTATTCCATGCATCCACTACCCTATCATTAAAGTTATACTTCCTGATATTACTTTTAAATCGTTGCCCCCTCTAATTTAAGACTATGCCCTCTAGTTGTGGTAGTTTTTCTTCTTTTACATATACTCTCCTCCTTTACTGGGTTGATTCCCTTTTTGTATTTAAAAAAAAGTTATTTTATTCTATGATGTACATAGAGGCTGTGACTTTGCTTGGATTCGAACACAAAACCTCTAATGTTCAAGGTAAGGGACCTGACCAGCTGAGCCACATACACTTGCTTCCTTTAGACAAGTGCTGCATCATGTAAAGATAAAGATCTGTATTATCTGGTGGGTTTTTTTCCACCCACAAAACGTCCTGTCTCTGAAAAACTGCATGTAAGTTGCAAAAGCATTACTGCTGTTGCTATAGCAACAGTCATGCCCATCTTTCCAAGCCCTCCCCTTTTGTAGTTGGTACTGATTTTCAATGTAAAAGTACAGGCGAGCTGTAACTGTTTTCAAAGTCAAAAAACAAGTGCATGTCCCCTATATTGAAGACATATCACACAGAAAATCAGCTTTCAGGAGGTCTGCCTAGCTGGGCCCCATTGGTGTCACTAGTTCTCTCTTTATAAAGTAAATGTATTGCGGGGGGGGGGGGGGGGGGGGGGGGTCATAAATGGTAAACTGCATGTTCTGCATTATTTAGAGACAAGCTATTATTCCTCAGACGTGTAAGAAGCATTTTATATGCCTTAAAAAAATCCACTCAAAGTTTAAACCTGACCTGTATCTACGCCGACTAGTGATTCACTGAGGACTGCCGATGGTCTTCCCCCTTGTTTATGCATGTAATCACTAGAGGAGAACTAGTTAATTTACCCTTTATTGATTAAATGAGGGTCTCTCACAGGGCTAGCAGTACGTAACAGTGGCCCACTCTGTCTGCTTTTCACTTGTTTTTTTTAAAAATAGGTCCCCCTGCACCTGTGTCTCTCTCTCTCCTACATAATCTATGATAGAAGCACAAATGTGAAAAAAGGGATTTTACTATCCCTTTAAAAAAAAGTAACAAAACTTGTATCTATATCCTCAAACATTGTGTCATAGTTTTGATCTTTTAATGTACATAAAGTCTTCTAGAATACAAAGACCCCAATTATTTCTAGCAAGATTTAGATCAGTTTTAATGTGTGTTTTTATGGTACTTGTCTGTATACCTGAGCTGAGGTAGATTGTACACCGGCTGACATCATGAACACAAACATTACTAGATTCATTACAGTTTGATCCATGATAATCAGTATTCGTCACAGGCAAGAGGCCTTTATCAGTAATAAAATGGGAACATCATAAGTCATCAGAAAAGCAGAAGTGGATCAGTTAAGCAGTGTGCTAGCTGGAGCCACGTATAAACCTGTCACAAAGCATTTGTTTAAGTTAATATTTTATTTTTCTGTACACAAGCTGAGCATTCAGATCAGATCCGGGTATAAAATGCCCACTCAAATCATGTGCCGACTGCCACTTGACTTGATAAACATGTCCTAGCTGCGTTATTAACCCGCGGCTGTTTTTTTATTCTAATTAGGTCACTCTACTATTAAGAAAAGGAAAACATTTTGCTTGGAGATCAACCCACTTTTCTTTAAATTTAAGTTTAAAGGACAACTGTAGGCAAAAATGTAACTGAAAGATTGCATTAACTGCAGATGTTTTAATAAAATAATATAAATAATGAGTCTGCACGCATACACCCCCGCGCGCATACACCCCCGCGCGCATACACCCCCGCGCGCATACACCCCCGCGCGCATACACCCCCGCGCGCATACACCCCCGCGCGCATACACCCCCGCGCGCATACACCCCCGCGCGCATACACCCCCGCGCGCATACACCCCCGCGCGCATACACCCCCGCGCGCATACACCCCCGCGCCCACACACAAACGCCCACACACAAACGCCCACACACAAACGCCCACACACAAACGCCCACACACAAACGCCCACACACAAACGCCCACACACAAACGCCCACACACAAACGCCCACACACAAACGCCCACACACAAACGCCCACACACAAACGCCCACACACAAACGCCCACACACAAACGCCCACACACAAACGCCCACACACAAACGCCCACACACAAACGCCCACACACAAACGCCCACACACAAACGCCCACACACACACGCCCACACACACACGCCCACACACACACGCCCACACACACACGCCCACACACTTACACGCCCACACACTTACACGCCCACACACTTACACGCCCACACACTTACACGCCCACACACTTACACGCCCACACACTTACACGCCCACACACTTACACGCCCACACACTTACACGCCCACACACTTACACGCCCACACACTTACACGCCCACACACTTACACGCCCACACACTTACACGCCCACACACTTACACGCCCACACACTTACACGCCCACACACTTACACGCCCACACACTTACACGCCCACACACTTACACGCCCACACACTTACACGCCCACACACTTACACGCCCACACACTTACACGCCCACACACTTACACGCCCACACACTTACACGCCCACACACTTACACGCCCACACACTTACACGCCCACACACTTACACGCCCACACACTTACACGCCCACACACTTACACGCCCACACACTTACACGCCCACACACTTACACGCCCACACACTTACACGCCCACACACTTACACGCCCACACACTTACACGCCCACACACTTACACGCCCACACACTTACACGCCCACACACTTACACGCCCACACACTTACACGCCCACACACTTACACGCCCACACACTTACACGCCCACACACTTACACGCCCACACACTTACACGCCCACACACTTACACGCCCACACACTTACACGCCCACACACTTACACGCCCACACACTTACACGCCCACACACTTACACGCCCACACACTTACACGCCCACACACTTACACGCCCACACACTTACACGCCCACACACTTACACGCCCACACACTTACACGCCCACACACTTACACGCCCACACACTTACACCCACACACTTACACCCATACACGCACACACCCATACACGCACACACCCATACACGCACACACCCATACACGCACACACCCATACACGCACACACCCATACACGCACACACACTTACACCCATACACGCACACACACTTACACCCATACACGCACACACACTTACACCCATACACGCACACACACTTACACCCATACACGCACACACACTTACACCCATACACGCACACACACTTACACCCATACACGCACACACACTTACACCCATACACGCACACACACATACATACACAGATAGAGAGATCAACATTGATAATACTGTAATTGATAATAATTAATTGATTTTTCACGACTTCCAGTCCTTTCCCCAAATACTATTTATTTACATGTGTTAATTGCAAGGAGATTTATCTAGATTTCTCAACACTATTAGTCGTCTGTACAGCTACCAAAACTTGTTTAGTGTGGTCGCTTGAAACCGGGTACAATTGAGTGTGCTGTGATGCAGTGGGATTTTAGTCTTTGGTCAAATCATGAATCCAAAAGCTGTCATTCCTGTGATTCTGTTTAAAGAGCTGGTGAGACGCTCAGTGTAAATACTAAGGCCTCCGCTGCCTGGCACCATGTAACAAGTGAACCTCTCTTTCTTATATCTGTGGAACAGTGAAGAACAGGTGGATGTGGAATTGGTCCAACGAGGGGACATCGTGAAGGTGACACCAGGAGGAAAGTTCCCAGTAGATGGCAGAGTTTTTGAAGGTCACTCCATGGTGGATGAATCTCTAATTACAGGTAATGTGAAGTTACGTTTATGACTTGTGCAGCATTAACAAGCCCTTAATCCTCAAAACAGAGGATCATGTGAGGACAAGTCTGTGTCAGTATGTTACTCATTCTATAAAATGTTACAGATACACAAAGAATATCGCAACCTTGCCCTCTGTTACAGCTCCTCCTTTATTACCAAAACACTTCACAATGGCCCCCAACACTGCTTTCATGATCCCAAACTTTCCCTGAACTGCCCCACTCTTCAGAATCACACCGCCATGTGAACTCCAACTCTACCTTTCTCTCTATGTTCAAATGATCCCTCAAAGACGGCTGTTTACTCGACTCACTCTCTTTCCATGTTGTTGGCTTCTTAGTCCCAGTTCTTAAACCCCCAAAGGTCTAGGATTTAGGCAATACCCAGTTGTGTTTCAGTAAGAATGTGTAACACCTGGTGTGGTTCCCTAACTATTTTAGGAGACCACACCAGGTGTTATACATATTCTCTCGCTGACACATGTATTCTGTCTGAACATAAGATACTGGTCTGCTACACACCACCACCTGTGTTTCATTTGTTTCCCTTCCGATTTCGAGCTTGTGGGACCCGTAAACAATAATTTGTAGTGCTATGTATCATAGCATAGTGATAAAAATATGTAACGTTGACCATATTTGTAAGGTATTAGAATTAATGTAAAATGCCATGTGCTGTTGAAAATTAAAGTGTAAAACATACGTATATGTTTTTTTTTTTTCCTGGATTCTTTACATATTTTTTATGATTTATTTACCTGTGTCCTGTGTATTTATTCCTCAGGTGAAGCCATGCCTGTT